>JACYXH010000410.1:682500-842500 GCA_026745465.1 Lota lota | reverse complement strand
CTGGTGTGAGAGGAGGATAAGGAGATGAGGAGGAGAGGAGGAGAACGAAAGGTTGGAGAGGCGGCTAGTGCTGGTGTGATGCGAGGAGGATGGGAGAGAACAGGAGGAGAGAATAGGAATGAGAGTCAGGCCTTTAAGAACTTGTCACTCTGTAGTTACTGAGAGAGAAAGTAAGAGAGAGAGAGAAAGAGAGAAAGAGAGAGAGAGACAGAGAGAGAGAGCAAGAGTGAGGGGGGAATTCTTTTGTTAGTGAGGCAGTGGTGGAGGCAGAGAGCTTTCTCATCTGACATCAACTTGTTCGTCAGAATAAAGCCTGTTAACAAGTGGCCTTCCTTGTGTTCTTCTTGTTTGATGATGTAAATATCACACCTATCTCGTTTGATTGACATCTCCTGTCCTGCATGTGTAGGTAGGTAGCAGAGTGTTTCCACGACAACTCCATTCCATCCCCATTCCAAACACAAATGTGACGTGCTGCTGTGTTCACCTTGTGAACAGAAACACAAGATACAATGGACATTGTGTTTTAGTTATATTTACATTTACAGATTTACGTACTGTATTGTATATTACTTATTAAATAAGAATATTCAACAGTATTAAACCCATTATTTAACCAAACTGTGTTTGTTTTGCTACCATCAGTCTGTTCATTATGGCTCCATTGCACTTTTAACCATCCCTGGAAGGAAGGATCCCTCTTATTGCATTCCTTCTCAAGGTTTCTTCCTTGATAATTAAGAGTTTTTCCTTGCTAGTTGGACGGCTACGGTTAGGAGGTGTCATAAACTGATGGCCTGTGAAGCCCTTTTAGACTGTTACTGTGATTAAGGGATACGCAAATAAAATTGAGTAAACTTGAATATGAAATTATGAAACATATATATTCATGGTAATCGTGTCTACATTTTGTAACAGACTCCACCATGGTTGAGGATTTGAGAACACGGTTTACTTTCCCTGCCAGTATCGTCTAAATATGATCAAATGTATAAAGACTCCTATTATAGTAGTACTAGTATAATACTGATGCCACTATTACCACCACATTGCCTAAACCACGGTACCACTACACTATTACCACCACACTGCCACCATTACACTTCCACCCCACTATTACCACCACACTGCCAACTTCACATCACCACCACCAAACTACCACCACAATACCACACACCACCACCACACCACCACACCACGACCACCAAACTACCACCACATTACCTCACACCACCACCACACCACCACACCACCACCAAACTGCTACCATGGACAGCAGTGGCTCAGGAAGTAGCACAGATTGTCTAAAAACAGTAAGGTTGCTAGTTAGATCCCATCGCTTAGGTGAGTGTTGAGGTGTCCCTGAGCAAGACACCTAATTCTAACTGCTCCCGATGAGCTGGCTGTTGCCTTGCATGGTTGTCTATGAATGTGGGAATGAATGGGTGAGTGTCATTTAATAATTGTTAAGCACATTGAGTGGCCACAGGTGAGAAAAGCGCTTTATAAATTTACTTTAGTCACTTTACTATTCAGCAAACTGCCACCCATATACTGTGACACTACCACCAAACTACCAAGACACATACCACCAAGTGACCGGTATAATCTGGTGTATTAGCACTGGTTGAGGAGTCTAAATGTTCACGGTCGCACTTTAAACGACCTTTCTCACTCTCAGCGTGGTGTGGGGATCACGGTGAGGAGCAGTTCTGTCCCAAGCCGATGTTTTGCTGTCTGTTTGCTGAGCACTAAAAGAAGCATCCAGAAGCTGTCGCTAATCAATAAAATGACAGGTGTCCACCCTCTCAGCCAGGTGTCCCCAAACATCACACACACATACACACACACACCAACACCGACACCGACACACACACACACACATACACACACACACCAACACCGACACACACACACACACATACACACAAACATACACATTGTGGTGATCACTTCTGTTGATTTACTCAACACTTTATGAATCAATACTTATTGGGTCATTGACCCATATTGAACATGAAATGATAAAATTGCAGACAATTCAACCAATCGGTTGAATTGGTTTTTAGAACAGATTTGACCAATTAAGAATATTAATCTACATTAATTTGAACACACACACATGGACACTCTAAACACACACACACACACACCCACAGGACTAAAAAAGGAGCATTTTTTGGAACCAAGTGCCTGCATGTACTACCCCTGACCTCTGACCCCGAGTCACGTATAGCAGGAATAGTGTCCGGGGGCGTGGCCTACTGCAGAGCACATGCCCGTTACATTGAGAATATATAATATATGTTTACACACACACATTACTATGATATCAATATTACCTTGAGAACACATCTAGAATGCATTAATTAGGTATAAATAATATAATAATATAGTTTGTTTAAATGCAATAGCAATATTTTACATGCATAAGCAACACAATTTAATTCAAATAATCAATAATTTTATGAATAAAAAGGCCTTACATTAAACCCATTGTAACCATATGTTAATCAAATCTTGACCATATCTTAACCAAATCTTAGCCTGCACTGTAAACTCATAGCATGTACTTTCAAAGGTTTTCCTCCCCTGGCAGGATAATGATATATTCTATACATCTCCTACTGTACTCCCCCCCCCCCCCCCTCCCTGAGGTCCTCAGCTGTTCTGCTGCCGTCCTGACCTCTGGGATTTGAGGAAAAGGGGGGGATGTCCCCCTCCAGGGAGAGCAGTGACATTTAACTCAATATCCCAGAAGGATTGGGTTTCTAACACACACACGCACACACAGCATAGACACACTCACACTACAACCCCCCCCCCCCCCCCCACACACACACACACACGCACACACTGCATTGACACCCTCACCACATACACGCACAGTATACACATATATACACACACACTGACAGCCTGCAGACACACATACACACACAGCATATACATATTCACGCGCACACGCATGTGCTGGGTGTAAGGATATCCTGGGACTCCCTGTTCATTATTCACTCATCCCACCACTCACAGCTAAGCTACCACATACACACACACGCACCCCGTCACTCCCACACACACCCTGTCACTCAATCACACACACACACTCCCACACACACCTTGTCACACACACCTTCATTTGAGTCCTGAGTTCTGTGGTGGTGATAATCGCTGTGACCATACAGCTGCACATAAACCTTGCGCAACCAGGAGATACTGCTGAGCAGACAGAGAGAGAAACCAGTGAGAGACAGAGCGAGAGAGAGAGAAACACACAGAGGAAGGGAGAGAGTCACAGGAAGTGAGCGAGACACACACATGGAGGGAGAGACACGGAAGGAGAGAGAGGCAGGGAGAGAGAGAAACACAGAGAGAGGCAGGAGGGAGACACAATTACAATGTTCATGTTACAATTGGATTTTTGACAATGTACATTTTCTATCTTACTTGTGTATCCTGTGTTCTACTTTGTGCTTTGGCAATGTGCAGTAAATGTACATTCCCCATGTCAATCATACATTTGAATTTAATTGAGAAAGAGGGAGTGAAAGAGGGTAGAGACAGAGTGTCTGTGTGTGTGTGTGTGTGTGTGTGTGTGTGTGTGTGTGTGTGTGTGTGTGTGTGTGTGTGTGTGTGTGTGTGTGTGTGTGTGTGTGTGTGTGTGTGTGTGTGTGTGTAGACTTCTTTAAAACAGTCACCGTTCCAGATTCTTAGAACCAGGCCCCCATGAGCAGGGATACGTTGCCCTGCAAGGTTGATCCTGAGGGCACGAATTCCTGCTCAAGGGCAGGCAGGCCCTCTGTTCATAGCCACCAACATTCCAGCACCTCCAACCTGGCTAACGGAAACCTTAGCCGCATGCTAACAATTGCCCATCCCACTCCATTCTGACCATTTGTGTCAGGTTAGCCGGGATGCTATTCCTAGCACCGTCTGCAGCATCCTACGCTACAGCTAACTGTTCCTATGAGCAGAAGGTACATTAGCTAGCAGAAGGAACAGCTCTGCATATGAAGTCCAAATGAGTCCAGGGCCCGATCAGGTAGGGATAGCTATTAGCTGAGGATACATTAACTAACAGAAGGAACAGCTAACTGTTGCTATTAGTCGAGGGCTCGTTAACTAACAGAAAGAACAGCTGAGAACATGAAGCCCAAATGAGTCCAGTTCAGATCAGGTAACAGGATGCTGGACAGTCCAGACCATGAAAGAGTCAAGACCCAGAGTCTGGCTTGAGCTAAAGGCCTGGTTGCACTTGGTGTTTCAATGTGTGATCGGATCTTGCCAGGGCGCATTAGGTGTAGAGGCTCCCAGATCAGATCTAGGTCACATAGTGATCCAATGTGCCAGGTTGCATACAGAGGTGGTCAGCCTCACATTCTGAGCCAGACCAATATGTGTGGACACAATCTGGCCAAGATACGATCAGATAACTAACTACCCAATTAAAAACAACATCCCATGCCCTATATCATCTGTCGGTTAACTTTGGAAATTACCATTAAAATATAAATAAAATAAACCAAATCGGTACATAATGATGTAATAAATGAGAGCATTCATTTCGCGAAGTTTTCATATTTGAAGATGCATTATAGCGTACAACAATCAGCTACTCAAAAGCAAATTAAAACCCACAGGCGACGAGACAATGCTAAAAAAACACGGACTCATTACTATGGTGACCATAGACAACCATAGACAGTTTATCCTTACAACTGCAAACCCCCACAGCTCATGTCATGTTTCGGCCTGTCTGGGCTCAGAGGGAACTGAGGACATGCTGGAAAACAGGTCCAACAGGAATAGTCTTGCTCTGCTTGGTACCAACTAACATCAGGTGGAGAGCTCCAACCAAACTTACAAATATGGGTGAATGGGGCCAGGGCAATGGGTTATGTAACAGCACAGCAAAAGGTTCGATTCTAGCAGGGCAGAAAGCCAAATAGCGATGTGCTAGCTAAAGAAGCACATGGAGCCAAGAACCTAGCGTGACGCAGCATGATGCTGGTAGGGTCCTACCTGAATGACCCAGGATGCTAGATAGCTAGTAGCTAGTACTCAAAAACGGACTGCAATTGGCTGTGGGTCTGACAGCTCTTTGAAACATCCTCACGTGAGTTTTCTAAATCCAATACGTTCCTGTTCAGAAAATTTGGTTTGCTGTGTGTTGCTAAAAAGCACTTTAATTATGTTAGTAAATGTAGCATTGATGGCTTTAGCATTTTTTTTAAGGATAACCACAGCAACCAGAGGTACAGCAGCTGTTGGGATTTTTTTTTTGGTCTTTTATCAGATGCTTATATCAAAAGCGACTTAGTGAATTCAGATACATGTCATCGTGGAGCAGGTAGGGGTCAGGGCATCTTGCTCAAGGATGCCTATAGGTAGAATGGGCACAGTATACATTTAGGCTTGACGCCCAGTGTCCTGGCCTCGAGTCACATGACTCAATTCACGCACAATTGTTCACGAGTAGTTAACTAATAAGAAACCTTCCTGTATTTAACAGTGATTTGAGTTTGGACCCAGCCTAACTGTTGACTCGCGCACAGGCGGGAAGAACACCTGACGCAAACGCACCTGGTGTTGCCCCGCGAGACACTGCAACTGTGATCTGTCCAATCAGGAAACAGAACGACAGTAGGCGCTCCCCGAAATAAACAAACCAGGGCGTTTAAAATACCAGGCCGCCTCTAAATATCAGGTTACCCTTTAAAATTATTTAAATGTAATGGACATCTTCACGAGTTCCACGTTCAACTTTGAATGATGGACTCAACTGGAGGTGAACACTTAATACAATTTAAAAAAAAAAAGTAAATGACTTGAGGGGGGACCACTCTTATGTCTGAACACAGATATGACAACGGTGATGGGGGAACGGTTAAGTTACACATTTCGAAATCCCAAACGACTTCCAATAGTTTCTTACGAAATTTATTTCCCCATTATAAGCCTGGTCGTAGCCCTATTATATGTGGTTCGCTGAGCTCTGCTGAATTGATCAGAACCAGCAAGTCCCTTGAATAATTGTACCGTTAGACCACATAACGAGCGGGAACTTATTGGCTGCTACAGCGGATCATATGCACAATCATCTAAAACTATTCTCACTACTAATGCGCACATATTTTCACAGAGGCCCAAAACCAGCGACGCGCAAGGGTGGAAGAAGAAATCGATTGTATCCTACGATAGATTTTTTTTTACTTATATGGAAGACAGCTGGAATGTGTTTTTCAGAGTAGATTATCGCATCTAAACTTAACGCATTCAGCCGTCTCCGTGTCCTTATCTGGGCGTGTTAAAGAGACGAGCCGTAATGGACAGAATGTCTTGAAGCCGAAGTGTTGACGACAGGAAGACTGATGGAGGAACAGAGGTCGGGGGTGTATTTCTTTGACAAATATAGCCCAGGTTTGAATACGATCCAAACGTCTTAAATACCACACACACACACACACACACACACACACACACACACACACACACACACACACACACACACACACACACACACACACACACACACACACACGTGACATGTTAATAACGGAGCGATCGATTCAGGTTCAACACTGACACAGAAGCGGACGGGAGTCGCTTTATTTAGAGGCCGTCACCACGTTAGATAATACTGAGACGGTTTCATTTCACTTGAGCAGTCTCCGTCCCTGGTGCAGGGTTGTACCGGACAGACGCCTTTATGTTCTGCTTTAGTTCACTCAAACGCAAGGTGGCACAGACAGTCCACTCCTACCATGCACCCAACAGAGGAGCCAACAAAACAAAGCTCAACAGCGCCCCTCGGTGGATAGCACATAACTATCCCATGAAAGACTCAATTTGACTTCCGCGTTGAGCAGCCGCCATAGGTGTTTGTGACCAGCATAGTCGCAGTAGGTTACGCGCACCTCTTCTCCAAAAATGTAAAACTACACGTCAGGGAAGACATATATACATAGAAACCGCATTGACCCCGCCATATTGGAGATGACAAGACTGGCATTTAAACAAATTCAAGTCAATGGTGGAGCGACGGATTTTCTGGATATAAAAAAAAAAACTATAACGTAACATTTCTCAGATGTCAGTCGCCTTCATGCAAATTTTGAATCATATATAGTATTCATAATTATAATGTATATATATGCGTATAAATCCTTGAATAAAAATGACTAATTGAAATCGGTTGAGAAGTGTAGACGTACAATTCAAAAGGCCAATGTGGCCTCTACGTCTGTGTCAGGGCGTTGGACAGACAGCCCAGCTCCCTCTTAAGTCTTTCCTGCTACGTTTTCCAGTTAGTTTATCGCAAGACAAATTGAGGTTTGAATAAATGTTAATTTTGTACATCACATCTTCACAATATGAAGAGCCCAGAATCACCGCCTCAGAACCACAAATACAAGCACTGGTGTAGAGGTTTCTAAAGAGACCAGGTGTTTGTGGTTACCTGTAGAGACAAGGACTCATGTTCAAATGGCATTGTGGGAAGTAAAAAGGAGCAGACACGTGTGTTCAACTCAGAATCTCACTTTTATTGGTCGACTTGATGAAAGACTACAAAAACGAATTCACAAAAAAAATCTCTTTCAAGTAATCAAATGTGTCGAGACCTTTGGGGTGGGGGGGGGCAGGTCTGCAGGATCCGCTCGGAATCACCCGTCTGTGTGTGTGTTGGCCGCCCCACACACACACACACACACACACACACACACACAGACACACTAGTGTGTCTGCTCAGGAAACCAACACACACACACACACACACACACACACACACACACACACACACACACACACACACACACACACACACACACACACACACACACACACACACACACACACACACACACACACACACACACACACACACACACACACACACACACACACACACGTTTCAGTCCTGATGGCGAAGAAATGGACTCGGGGGCATAGGGGTTTTATCACTCACATGGCCCACGTGCACACACAAACACAAACACGCACACATACATACAAACAAACAGTCGTACATACACACCGTTAAAATGATCGCAAGCAGACCAACACACGTGTCCATCAGGGCACACACGTGCGTCTAGAGGGAGGAAAGGTTTACATGTTAAAGAGGTTAAAAACGGAAGAGGCACAGAGTGCCTGGAGGACAGGGAGAGAGGGCGGGGCTCAGGAGGACAGGAGGAGAGGAAGAGAGGGCAGGGCTACAGGAGGAGGAGAGGGAGAGAGGGCGGGCTACTGGAGGTCAGGAGGAGGAAAGGTAGATAGGGCGGGACTACTGGAGGATAAGAGGTGGAAAGGTAGAGGGCGGGGCTACTGAAGGAGAAGTAGAGAGGGCAGGGTACTGGAGGAGAGGTAGAGAGGGTGGGGCTACTGGGGTCATTTCTTGGCTTTACGGGGCGGAGTCACAGGCCTTCCCGTGCCTGGGCCTCCCACTCCGTAGAACAGCTTCTTATCGGCAGGCTTCAGAATCTACCAGAGAGAGAGATATCAGTGATAAACACACGAACATTGCTTTCTAGACACTAAACACAGTATCAACAACTATAGAATGTTGGTCAGCGCCGATTCGACATGTTTGCTAACAAGAAACTTCATCCCGACATCCAACAAACCAACGGGTATGGCACACCTGCCCGATGTTGGGGTTTGTTAAAACTGAACCCAACCAGGTTCCCAACTTTTCTAATTTTAGCCCTCAAAACACATAAAACAATAAAAATCGACTAATCTTGTGTTGGAATTCCTTTAGCTACACTGCACTGTCCAGTTGTATTGAGGCATGAGGCATTTTGCTGAATTCTTTTTAGCTCCAATATTGATTGCATGCTTTGCATAGTCTGCTAAACGACTCAATATAAATAAAACACACAACTACCTGGGAACAGTCTAACAGTTTGATAGACTTTTTTACATAAAGAAGAGGAGGTCAGACTCCCCTCCTCAGAGGCGGCGGTGGAGCAGGAGAGAGAGAGGACTCACCTGGAAGGAGCACATGAGCGTCTCGTCTACGCTCATCATGGCTCCGGCGTTATCAAACTCGCCACAGTAGTTAGGAGCTGAGAACAGCGTGACCAGCTGTCTTTTAGCGAAGAACTCATAGCCGTCCTCCACCACCTGAGAGAGAGAGAGACAGAGACATAGGCCTAACAGCTCCGTCTGCCAGACTGGGTTAGGGTGTAGTAGGGTGTTGTGTGCTTGGGTGTAGTGTAGTAGGATGCATCATGCTAGGATGTAGTTCAGTAGGGTGTAGAGTGCTAGGGGCTAGTGCAGAAGGGTAGAGTGTGCTAGAGTGTAGCGAATTGTAGTAGGGTGTAAAGTTATAATAGGGTGTGGATGCTAAGGTGTAGAAGGGTGTGGTGTGCTAGGATGTAGTATATACGGGTGTAGTGTAGCAGGGTGTAGAGTGCTAGGTTGTAGTATATTAGGGCTAAGCATGCTAGGGTGTAGAGTGCTAGGTTGTAGGATAGTAGGGTATAGCGTGATAGTATAGTACAATGTAAGGTGCTAGTATAGCATTGTGATAAGAAAGGATTAAATCGTGTGATCGAAAGTTCAGAAAGCACATTACGAGCAGCCATATTGGCACTTCTTAACCAATAATTCTACAATCAGCCAGTTAATTCTCATCATGGAGAAAAACGACTGTAATGTTAGCTTGCCATGTCCAACCCTCCTATAAACAGGCTCTAAGTACCTGGTGGGCACGGCAGATGAGGTCCATGTCGTGTTTGTGGAGGAACTTTGTGACCACGTCTGCTCCAAAGGTGAACGATACGCCACGGTCGTTCTCCCCCCAGCCCAGCACGTCCTTGTCAGGGTCGGCCCAGAGAAGGTCACACAGCAGGCCCTGGTCTGGCACATCGGTGGGCCGCATCACACGCCTCACCTGCTCCATGGACTGGAGGTCTGGAGACAGGCCTTGTGGCCGATGGGAGACAGGTCTGGTACAACCATCTAGCACAGTCTGGTTCCTACAACTACCCTGGGCTTATATTTGGTTCGGTTTGCTTCCTACAGCCAAACCTGTACTTGCATGTATGATAGTGAATTGTATTACTATATAAAAAAATATATAAGAAATAAAATAAAACACATTGGCCAAAACAGTTGCTAAATCTTGTGAAAGCAACAAATAATATGTCATTCAAACATCGTAGAATTGCCACCTAGTAATTGTTCACTATGTTTTGTAAGAGTTTTCTTTAATGGTCAATAATTTAGCACACCGTCAATAATGTATGCCTCATGGGTCGATAATGTTTACATGTATTTCTACATCTACATTTCTACTACTCTTCTGCTGCGACAAACAAACTTTCTGTCTGGGCTTAATAAAGTAGGATTATCTTATTCCCATATTATTATTAGTACTAGTAGCAGAAATGTTTAGGATATAAATGAATTAGGATATATATGGTGGGACCAGGTTCGCTGGCCCGTGATTGGTGGCCATACCTCCATGACAGCAGAAGATCTTCTCGTCTACGATTGCGGCCACCGGGAGGCAGTTGAAGCAGTCTGTGAAGGTCTTCCACAGCTTGATGTTGTAGCGCCTCTTACCTGTAGGAGTACCATGAATGAGTGTAATATCAGTTCATATTTCTAGTGCGACCCATAAAAGAAGTAGGACCATAATGTTTTCAATTACATTGTAATGAAGCCATGCACACAGGGCACAAATGTTGTGCCCAGCGCTGTGTTTTGGCTTGAGACATACAGGAACGAGTATTTTTGGACATGAAAAATGTGGGTTTAATTCTTCTGTTCTCCAGTGGTCGGATCATAACTATTCTAGGCCTAGGTTACACGTCTTTTCAATTTTTGTGATCGGATCTCACAGAATACACCTGAAACTCGAATGCAAACTCTGTGGCCAGATATGTGATCTATTCCTGCTAATTATTGAAATACTACCTTGTAAAATGCAGTTTGAGAAGGCTTTTCGCTTAAAATATTATTTATTTGTAGCGTCCACAAGCAACAAATGCAGAATTTTCAGAGCCACGTCCTACATCCATTGCTAAGCAGAGAACAGCGGGTTGTGGCTAAAGTAAGTTTCATATTCAACATTAATTTAAAGGGTTAGGGTTAGGGGAGTAGTTTTAGATATGTAGTTAGCTATCTGATCGGATCGTGGCCAGATTGTGTCTACACAACACTGAAACCCAGACCACTTCCGGGTCCGACCTGGCATATCCTACCACAAAGTGAAAATGAACTCAGATTTTGGAGTGTCAACCCTTGACAGTAAATGCGTCCTGGTGTGATCTGATCACAAAAGTCGCATTGAAAAAAGCAACCGAGTGTAACCGAGGCATTCGTTAAATTTCAGGCTGTAATGAAGGCTTGGCTCTAGCCAGCTCTGAGTCATGTACAGGTTACAAGGTACAACAACGCAGGGTGTGGCCATCGGGCCACGGCTGATACACTCTGCTGGCGTCTCTTTAACATTGTTGTTGTGGTGACAGTTACCAGGGGATGCTTATTAGAAGGGGGATGCTAGTCTGCTGCCCACTGTAGGGTCTGCAGTTTCGAAAGAGATTTAGCCCACAGGAAGCTGTCCATCAGTGGAAGCACTGCTTTAAGTGCTAGCAGGCTAGCACGTACAACTGAGCTAGGCCCTAAATAACATGCCCGTCAGCAGGACTGGTCCGGACAGAATGATCTGGAATGCCATCCAGCCACTCGAGGAACATGTAGGGATCCGCCGCATTTTGGACTGAAGCCCAGTAACCCAGGGAGATGGGGGCTAGCCTATCGTCCAGATGAGGAACCAATAGAATAATCAGTCGGAACGGTTTCTATGAGCTGATAATGTAAACACTAAGCAGAATGCTTGACGCAACTTAAACATCGCAAAATTATTGATACATTTGTAATGATTTATTAACTATATTAATTTATTGAATGACAAATTCTGCATCTGATGATCTGTACAACAACAACACCACAAACAGCAGCAGTTCCTGGGCGGGACCTTTAAACCTGAGGTATGTTCCAGCGTATTAACTGGGATTAATCACCGCTAATCTGACATTCCTAATGAGCAACGCCACGGCCTCCTCCTGTCTCTAGATGGAGGGCTGTTTCTAGATGGACTTTGAACTAGATAGCGGGCTGTCTCTATATGGACTCTGGGTCCTATTAAGGCCAAATCCCACTTCTGTCCTTCAAATTTGCGAAGATCCACTACTCAAGAGACTGTACGCGCCTCTTTTTCTGTAGATTATCTACGCATTCTCAAAAACAGAGACTCACACTCATCGTAGAAGCCGTAGATTCTGTTGATGGAGGCACACTCGTGGTTGCCCCTGAGCAGGAAGAAGTTCTCAGGATACTTGACCTTGTAGGCCAGCAGCAGGCAGATGGTCTCCAGGGACTGTTTCCCCCTGTCTACGTAGTCGCCCAGAAACAAGTAGTTGCTCTCCGGGGGAAAGCCCCCGTACTCAAAGAGCCGAAGCAGGTCGTAGTACTGCCCGTGGACATCACCTGTCGAGGGGAGAGGTGCGATGAGATGGAGGACAGGCAGTCATGTTGCTCTGCCTCTGAAAGTCATGGGCTTTTCAGTACTACAGCATATTAGCTTCAATCTTTCTGTTTACGATCAATAGATCTATTCATGAGGAGGGGTGAGGGTCAAACAAGTTGTTGGTTTTATGCAGTATATGCTAGTTAGACTGGTATAACGAGATTATGTTTTCCTATGAGGCAGTTTCATAATTAGTGTAGTGTTCACGTGGGAATAAATTTGTTAGCAAGGGTTTAAAGGATAAGGTGTGTTATTTTTTTTTTTCAGAGAAGAACCATGAAAGGACAGCTCTGGACAAGCAGGGGTGTGTCTACTCCTGGCAAGAGATGCAGAATACCATTTAACATGAAAACATCAGTCAGCTGCACTTAAAAAGAAGTCCTGGGAACACTTGACTATGGGGGAGGGGGGACTGATACAGGGAAGAGACAACAACAGTCTGATCTTCACCCCCGTCATTTCTGTAGAATACAGCCCCCAATATGGAAGGCCATTGAGGACAAAACCATCTTGGAAAATACACCTTAACACGACGAGATGGACCACGTATACAATTAATGCGTTTACAATACCTGCGTTACCACGGAAGAAATTGCCGCGTTTAGACGGCCAAAATGAACGCGTTCAGAACACCCATGTTAACACAGGAAATATTACTGTCATTAGACGGTCAAAATGCACACATCAAAATGTAATGTGTTCAAAACCTAGTGCCTTTACTGAGTCAAATCAAACAGCATAATAGTTCATTTGGCTTTTCAAATGTCTATTTAATACATTGATATTTTCCTACGCCTATGTCTTTCTGTGTACTAGAATGCTTATTTAAACCTGAAATAAATTAACTGTTGTTGTATCAGTGCCTCTGGTCGCATTGAGGTCGGCTATGCGGGTGTTTTGGCCGATTGAGAATGAATGATTTACAAATAATTGCGGGGAAAACATTACAGCACATACATATGGACCTGTGAACTTGTGTACACTTGAGAAGCACTTAGTCTGTAGGCCAACCTGGTCCTTCAGCTGCACTGTTTAAATGAAGCTACGGAACATTGAAGTCCAATTAATAATGTGGTTAGGCATCTAAAAGCTGAATTCTAAGTGAGAAGCTGCCAATATAACACCTGTTAGCTTGAATGGAAAGTGTGTAATATTCTATATTCTTCTGGTGAAAGACAATGATGTATGGTCAACATTTCTGCTACAGAGCTTTGTAAATGCAATACAAATTCTAGCATGTTGAAGTAGGTAGGTGGGTCATTTATTGATCCATGGGAAAATTAAGACAACAAAACTTCACAGCTTTAGATGAAACAGCAACAATCATGATGAAGAAATACCGCCATATGAGATAACGATAAATTAAAAACAAAGCGAGGAAGTACCATGCTCATTCAGAGAAAAAGCTTTGCTTATTTTCCTTGTTTTCAAGCCTAGGCATGTATGCCTTAATCTCAGCATTAAATAGTAGAGACGTGGTTGGTACGTAGTCGAACCATCACAATTTCATGAATATAACAGAGCGTATAACATACGCAGATGTAAGTAATAACACACGTAACTGTTATGTGAATGTTATGCAAATATCATGCAAATATATGCAAATATATGGCAAAATGCTGCAGTATTATTGGCTGTGTAAGTTAGGCGTTCATTTTGGCCATCTAAACGCGGCCATTTCTTCCGTGTATTCCGGGTATTTTAAACACGTTTATTTTTTACGTGGTCCATTTTGCCTTGTTAAGGGGTATTTTCTCCGACGGTTTTGTCCCCAGTGGCATTTCATACCCAGAGGGTATCTACGCCTCACATGAGGCATTCCCATCAGAGTTTGCATAGAAAGCTTGTCATAATTGGCCGTAATGCTGAGCTCTGCCCTATCTAAGAAAGCCTTTAAAGACCCCCGGGCCTCACCGCAAATCTTGAGGGGCGCCTCAAGCTCCAGCAGGATTGGCTGACTGAGGAAGATCTCCCGGGACTTGAGGCACAGGCCACGGATCTCATTCTCCGTCAGCTGAACATTCTTACCGGGTCTGGAACCCTTTACTGGGAACACAACAATGTGGCATCAGTGAACAACAGAACAGATCAACACTGTGTTTACAGCTGCCTGCAGGGTGGACATGGTCTATACAGACAGCACAATGCCTGAGACTCATGTCTTATTCAAGACAACAAAGAGAAATTATAGACCCAACTCATCAAATCCATTAATTTATGCATTATTGATTTGACCATTAACTATTATAATAACCTTAAGTGTCGTTTTTCAACACGGAGGTCATTCTTATTTTTGTATTACCTGTTGTGACAACAGCATTTCCTGGAATAATAAAGTACTATCTTCGATTGATAACGTAGTAGTTATTACAGCAAGACATCAGTTAAGCTATTACTGCATGAAACTCCATGTGAAAATGTTAATTACTTATATTTAAGAACTTATTCGATCCAACCCATTTTGATAAAGCCATTCATTTTTTAATTATTTATTTGGTCCTTAACCATAAATAATAAAATGAGTGCATGCCAAAATGTTACTCTGCCTTTCATCCTATTGAAAATATATAAAAGATATACATGAAAACCATGATAACGCAGAGTAGCTCATTATAATTCCCTGTGAAATCTATAGTTAGAAACTAAAGCATCGGGCTTCCAAGTTGAGTGACGCTGGTCAGCCGAAATACCACCAAAAATCTAATAAGCTGCAAACATAGATGCTCTTACCTTCCAGGAGGCGTTGTATGATGGAATCGATGTTGAGTTTGTCGGCCTCGGCCATACTATCCCCTCTAGTTCAATAAAATATAATAACCTCTCTTAGTTTGGTGTAGTATGGAGTGAATCTCTGCGATGATACTGCCTGAGCCGAACTTAGCCCCCTGCTAACCTTGGGCCAGACCGGGAATATAACCTCGGAAACTAGATTCAGCCGTCGAAAAGGTTCACATATGTGTTTAAATACAACGCGACGAGCCCGCATTAGTCGACTATTTCATTGCATTTGTGGTTTATGCCTGGATATTAGTTGAATACGAACAAGCCTCGACAGCAGTTAGCTTAGCTTGATGTTAGCCGAGAGGGAGGCGGAAGCGGAAGTGTGGAGAAAGAAAAAAGTATTCCCGCCTTGGCGTTGGCCGATAATTTATTCTGCTGTACTCTCAACCAATCTGCCCACATAGATTGGTTTAGCGATGCGTCAGTCAAATTGTCACTCTCATTAACAAGGCAATAGTGTTAGCAAAACAACCTTAAACACAACGTAAAGTCGTAGCAGTTTTGCTATCTCTAAGCAATATAACAATGAAAATCAAATATCCACCTAATTTCTCATCGGAACACAAAATTGTAAAATAGATTAAATGTATCCAATGCAGTATGTCAGTTCGTACTCCACTCACAAGAAGCGACGCCCCCGGAAGTTACCAAATATGGAACAACGGTTTTCTTTTTAGGCTGGGCATGACGTAATGCACAGGCGACTTGAGCGATTCATCACTCAAATTTAGAATTGGATTGAATCGTTATAGAGACCAATATGGCACGAATGGAGATCAACACAGTCAAACTCGATACTCTGCAATAGTAGTATGATCAGATAACACTGCACAACTGCACGATCATGAAGTTGCTTCATAAAGATATTGAAAAAGATAATGCCGGGTGAGTTAGCATCCATGCTAGTCTGCCTAATACACGTTAAATGCCACATGTGTAAACTCAGCGGCCAGTCATAGTTTAGTATTTATATACCACTGGAGCAGTGGTGAGGGAACGTATTTTCCAGTTATTTCAAGATCCGTTGGAACAACGGGTGTTGTTTACTCGTTAGAAGTACATAGTTAGCATGGGCTGTTATTGTCAAGCTTCGTCATAACACAAACTGAAGATGACTTGTGAAAAGGAGTAATTTGATAATTTCATGTGAATACAAATAGAACAATAAACCAAATTAAAAGTTGTAGTTTCCCATGAAATACAATTATTCACCCACTTTGTTCATGCTTATTACTGTGGTAGTGTCCAGAATTAGCCCGAGAAACCCGGGTGGGACGTACAAGTAACGGCACAACTAATGCAGACCAATGATTACATGCTGGTAGTGATGTTGTTGTGGTCCGTGTCCAGTCAGGTGACCCTGATGCCAGAGGAGGCCGAAGACATGTGGCACACCTACAACCTGCTGCAGGTGGGGGACAGCCTGCGCGCCTCCACCATCAGGTAACCTGCTAGTAAAGACAAGGACGTGTTTAGTACAGATCAATATTACTAACGTTACTATTTAGTCATTTAGCAGACACTATTATCCAAAGCAACTGGGGGCTGGGGTTATTGTTGTTGGTGTTATTATTTTAAATTGGAGGGTAAGGGTTAGGGCAAGGGATGGGTTAGTGTTAGGGGATTACTTTGGGGGTTAGTATTGAGGATAGTAGTGTGGACCCTAAGCAGCACGTCTGCTGTGTTCCACCAGGAAGGTGCAGACTGAGTCGTCGACGGGCAGCGTGGGCAGTTCCCGGGTCAGAACCACGCTCACCGTGTGTGTGGAGACCATCGACTTCGACTCCCAGGCCTGTCAGCTCCGAGTGAAGGGAACCAACCTGGAGGAGAACCAGTATGTCAAGGTCTGTCTAGCTGTTTTTCTGTCTGTCTGTCGGTCTGGCTAGCTGTCTGTCTAGCTTTTTAACTGTCTGTCTACCTGTCGGTATGTCTGTCTAGCTGTCTGTCTGTCAGTCTGTCTGTCTATCTAGTTGTCTGTCTAACTGTTTTTCTGTCCGTCTGTCTACCTATCTCTCTTGTCTGTCCATTTACATTTCCGTCTGTGTGTCTCTAAGGACGGTCTGTCTCTCCGTCTGCCTTCTACCGGTGTGTCTGCCTGTGTGTCTGCTCTGCCATGATGGTGTGATGACAGAGTTCTCTCTGTCTACCAGATGGGGGCATACCACACCATCGAGCTGGAGCTCAACAGGAAGTTCACTCTGGCTAAGAAGGTGTGGGACAGTGTGGTGCTGGACCGCATCGGTAAGGATGTGCTCTGGATAGTCTTTAGAGCATCTCTCCTCACTTGGTGACAATTCTAACACCAGCATCCCTCCTCACCTGGTGACCATCCTTAACTCAGCATCCTTCCTTAATACCTCAGCATCCATCCTATATGCCAAATCTATCCTAACCTCAACATCCTTCCTTGTCACCTCATCATCCTTTCTTGTCACCTCAGCATCCATTCTACACTCAGCATCTATCCTAACCTCAGCATCCTTCCCTACTACCTCGACATCCATCCTAACCTCAGCATCTATCCTAAATTCAGCATATTTTCCTGCTACCTCAGCATCCATCCTAACTTCAGCATCCATCTTAACCCCAGCCTCCAAAACAAGGAGTTCAAACTGACCACCCAGACACCATTTTTTAAAGAGAGGTTATCTGCTATTCAGAGTATCTGAGTTCAGACTAAATAGCAGTGAGAATCCCAGATTCAATGACAATGATATTTGTGTACTCTATTGTTGTGCAACAGGTGTGTGATAGGAATGCTATATGCGTGTTGTCTAAAGAACAGGGATGTAAGCTAATAGGTGTGTAATAAGTGTGTTCTAAGTGTGTTGTCTCATACAGAGCAGGCGTGTGATGCAGCCCAGAAGGCGGACGTTGCGGCGGTGGTGATGCAGGAGGGGCTGGCTAACGTGGTCCTAGTGACCCCTGCTATGACCCTGCTCCGGGCCAAGGTGGAAGTCACCATCCCCCGTAAGAGGAAGGGCAGCTGCACCCAGCATGAGAAGGTAGGCCACGCCCCACATGCATGGATTCCGCCCACATACACATTCAGCACAATGGATCAGATAACGCTCAAAATAACAGTTTTCTGATTGGGAATGCATTTCTCCTTCCTCAAGTCTCTATCTTCTTTCTCTCTTGTCTGTTTACCTGTTTATATGTTTGTCTATCTGTTTGTCTGTTGGTTGTCTGTTTACCTGTCTGACTCTCTGTCTACCCGTCTGTCAGGCGCTGGAGCGATTCTATGAGGCAGTAATGCAGGCAATCCTCCGTCACATAAACTTTGACGGTCAGTCTGACATTTGTACACCTGCCTCCTTACTCATTCCTATGCTCTAATATCATGCTGAGTCATGTGATCAGAGCTTGTAGCCAATAGATCTCTACTTATTTGTAATTTTTACACTCTTGTGTAAATCAGTTTGCTGATGGATATTATGATAAATATGATATTATGATGAATGTAATAATATTGTGTATGTTATGATGAATGCACCATTATCCTGTAGTGGTGATGTGTGTTAGTTGATGATGAATAATATTATGGATGTATGATGAAAGCAATGTTATCTTGCACATAGATGTATAGATATAATTTTATTATGAATATTATTATGAATGTCGTATTATCCCTTAGTGGTGAAGTGTGTGCTTGTGGCCAGCCCGGGCTTCGTGAAGGACCAGTTCATTAGCTACCTGTACAGAGAGGCCGTGCGCCACGACAACAAGGTTCTGCTGGAGAACCGGCCCAAGTTCATGCTGGTCCACTCTTCCTCAGGTCACAAGTACTCACTGAAAGGTAGGGACAGAACCAGAACGTAGAACCAGCCTTAATAAGGCCTTAACGAGCCTGTAGGGTCCATGTTTCTGACTGACTGTTCTGGTGTTGTTGTGTTGGAACAGAGATCCTGTCAGACCCGACCGTCACCAGTAGGCTCTCAGACACCAAGGTGGGTTACCATGGTTACACACCAACAACGCGACACCTGATCCCTAACACTACTTCACTAATTGTGTGTGTGTGTGTTTAAGGCTGCAGCGGAGGTCAGAGCGCTGGAAGAGTTCTACAAGATGCTGCAGCATGAGCCTGACAGAGCCTTCTACGGGTGAGAGAAACTGGAACCATCTTACCAGCGAACCCTTATTTGAACCCCAACTAGAACTACATGTCTTCAAAACAAGAGAACAGAAAAAAGCTATTTATTCAAAACCAGTGTGTGTGTGTGCGTAGCCTGGCTCATGTAGAGAAGGCAGCCGAAGCCCTGGCCGTGGACAGCCTGCTGATCAGTGATGTGCTCTTCAGGTACTGCCTCCTCCACAGCTCAGCCAATAGCATCCCTTATTAGCATGCCTCGCGTCAAAAGTAACTGCTCACCACTGGTGTATATATATCATGTATTTAATAATATATTTGCATGTTGTAGGCACCAGGAGGTAGCTACCAGGAGTCGTTACGTTCGTCTGGTTGACAGCGTGAGGGACAACGGAGGAATGGTCAGGTAGGATCACTAAACACTTCCAGAACATTCTGGTCAAGTATGTGCTGAGGAAACTAAACACATCCAAAATATTCCCAAACTTATCTCACCTTTCTCCCTCCAGGATATTTTCAAGTCTTCATGTGTCTGGAGAACGTAAGTATCTCTCCTCTTCTAAAGCATGAAACCATAGAACACTAGAAACTGTAGAACCTTTAAGAACATTAGAAACCACAGACCAGTAGAACCATCGAACAATAGCAATATGATCTATAGACCAGCAGAACCTGAGAACAGTAGAACCGTACAGACCAGGCCACCAGCTGCTGATGTATTTTGGCTCTGCCCCAAAGAGCTGACCCAGCTGAGTGGGGTGGCTGCCATCTTGAGGTTCCCCATCGCCGACCTATCGGAGCCCGAGGAGGACAGCAGCTCAGACGACGACTAGCTCCGTGAGACCAGAACCCTGGGGAACCCTGGCTAGAACCAACACCTGCAGGGTTGGGACTTACTGCTTGCTGTTCCAAGATCCATAAACACTTGAAATATTCAGTTTCAGTGGCCAGGGTGAATGTGGCATTTTATCTAATATCCACAGTTTCTTTTGAAGCTGAAAGAACTACAACATATATTTTTCCCATGATAGGACTGCATTATGGGATTATGGGAAACTTTGGTTGAGATGAGTGATTTAATCTTTGTGAACATACCTCACAACCAACTCATGCCATTAAAAAGTGCAAACAAGATTGTTCTGCAAGTTGTTTTGTCACAAACAGGACACATGATAAGAAAATACATTTATTTAGCTGTTATAAATAATGTTATTATAGGCTTTAAAAACTGCAACATTTAATTTAACTTAGTATCAAGTTTCCACAGTTAAAACACTGCAGCTTCCTGTGTACCTGGGTACAAACATCCCATACATACTCATTAATAAGCTTATGAATTAGACCAGCATCGACAGCTAGAACTAAAGTGTATTTAAACCTGAGCTTGTCTCTAAGCCTTTACACACCTTCCCCTGCAGGCAGCACGCGATACTGCAGAGTTTACAATACAGTTCATATTTAACTCTTAAGAATGACATAACATCGGCAATAAAGGTGGAATTTGAAAAGACTTATGAGAAAGAAAAATGTCATTTAAGCAAGAGTGTTTTCGCCGAAATCCAAATCTATCTTCTACCGTGAAACAAAACAAATGTGATATATTTGAGGTCATCTGATATATCGGCCAGCTGGCCCATATCTGCACCTCTACATCTCGACGCCTTCAGGGCTCCTACACCACTATGACCTCACGAGCTCATGCTCATGCAGGTGAGTCCAACGCTCACTCCAGAGGACACTGGAAGCTCCTGATCCAGTCCAGGTCTTCCAGCGTGCCCCAGTGCAGGTAGACAATGGAGCAGACGACCATCACATGCATGATCTGGTGGCTGTTGCCCCAGTTGTCGAAGAGGCCCGGGCTAAGCCTCTCGGGCACCTGCACGATATTGACCACTCCCCCCAGCACCGCCAGCGCATCCATGGTGAAGAAGAGTCTGAGTGACCGGGGGCTTCCCACGCCTCGGCCGAACATACGGAACAGGAAGAGGCTGAAGCGGAACGCAGCCTGCCACACGAATGCCCGCAGCCGCAGCACGTTGGTGCGTGCGGTGGTGGCGCAGTAGATGCCGTAGGCGGACAGAAGGATGTAGATGAGCAGCGCTAGCTGGCGCACGCCCGGGTAACACAGCAAGGTGATGTGGATGATGGGTAATGCACCTGGTGGCACAAGGAACACCCAATCCGCAGACAGATACAGGAGGGTTTAGTAGCAGGTGACAGTAAAGAGGCCTAGTTGATTAGGTTATTATTATTATGGATTACTTTTCAAGTATTTACATTGCATCATTAAATTATTATGAAGTTATGTTCGTTCTTGACCCGACCTTGACCTTCAACATGGCACATGTCCAGCCAACTGTAACGGTAATACCAAAACTTAACCATCTCTAACCTATTACCTAAACTGAGCTTTCTCTGACCCAATACCTAAACCTAACCTTCTCTGACCCTAAACCTAACCTTCTCTAACCCAATACCGAAACGTAACCATCTCTGGCCTATTACCTAAATTTCTCTGACCCAATACCTTAACCTAACCTTCTCTAACCCAACACCTAAATGTAACCATCTCTAACTTGACACCTAAACTGAACCATCTCTAACCTAATACATAAACTGAGCCATCTCTAACCTATTACCTATACTGAACCATGTCTAACCAAATACATAAACTCAACCCTCTCTAATCTAAAACCTATTCTGAACCATATCCAATCTAATACATCAACTCAACCCTCTAACGCAATACCTCAACTCAACCATATCTTACCATCAACCATCCTATTCCCTAAACTGAACCATTACAAAGATGATATCTTCCTCCATCAGTGTGTAATCCATCATGGTAACCCCTTCCCCAGGCAAACCTTCCTCGTGTATCTCCTCTAACCAGGGACCTACCCAGGGTGTTGACCAGGCAGACCCCGAACATGTCGAGGGACAGCAGGTTGTCGTAGACCCCCTCTCCCCCTACGTGGTTCATAAAGAGGTGGTACAGCACGGAGCCCACGGTGGGAGAGAGACAGGCCAGGTAGTGGACCACGCAGATCCACACACTATCCACCTCCCCCCAAGGGATACTGAGGGGGAGCAGCACCAGGAAGAGGAGGAAGGGGATGCCTGGAGGAAAGCAGGAGGAAGAGAGGAGGAGGATGACGAGAGGAGAAGATTGTTGATAGATGAAAGGGAGAGAGTGAGGAGGAGAAAAGAAAAGAGTTGGGAGAGGGAAAGGAGAGGATTAGGATTGAAGAGAAAGGCAGAAGATAACATATTAGACTACACCTGCTGTGGAGTCTGATAGCTCAGCAGAATCTAGAGCTAATGTTAATCTGTGACAATTTTCGATTGTTATGCAAAAATAGGACAGATGAGTAAATAGTACTGACAATGAATCCCATAACATGAAATGTTGTGTTTTTTGGCATACTTTATGTTCCATATTTAATCAAAATGAACGGGGTATGAAACTGTTGATTGTGAGACTCCCGTCCTGACCTTTATGATAAAAAGTGACCCAGCAGAGGTGGGTTCTGGTAGATGTAACACCATCAGGAAGTCGTCTCTATGGCCAGAAACCTTTCTCCAGGTCCCTCACGCGTCTCTCAGGCTAATCTCATTGCTAAGAGCATTAGATATAATGAAGTTAGCATGCAGGACAGGAGTAGCCTGCATGGAGAACACACCACAGGGAGATTTCCTGGGGTCCACGCCTCAAAATACTCATCCATAACCAGCACTGATCCACCACATGTTGGTGAAACAGTGCATACACCATCCAAGGTACCACTTTGTAGGTCTAGAGAAGCCACAACAACATTCATTCTTATTTTTCAGTATTAATCATCACTACAAGCATCCCCCTTTTGCTGGCGTATTTTCAGGCCTGGCATTCCAAGGAGAGATAAGAGTTAATCCCCTCCCTCCCTGCATCCTATTGGACATGATCCCTTCCTGGCTTCGTTCCTATTGGATATTTTGGGTGAAGGTGAGAACAGCAGGCCTCCCGTGACCGTTTGTCATGACATCCTCTAAGTAGGAAACTAGCTAATTGCCACCTTAATGTGGTGTCTGCTAATTACCATTATTAGACTACGTCCTCTGGGCAGCGCTATTTCTTCATCCTCTCATGTTGGACTGAGGGCAGACGTGACACTGCAGCGACAGCAATCGCCTCTTGAGGTACAGAGTGATATTACAAGATGGTACGGCGTACCGGACTTACCTACTAACTTCAGTAAATATCTCCGCAACGTAACACTTAGAAGTCTTTAAAATAATGTCAAAACTGTTATTTCTTCACATTCTGTTGATCTTTTTTTTTTTAATGTTTTTAACTAATAATCTCACACATTGCACCTTTAACCCAGTGGTTCCCACTTTTTTTTTGGACCATGGGCAAATGTATGATGATTTTTGCCACTCCACAACTTCTTAAAGTATTTGCATCTGCTTCAACACACATCCTTTGACCCCAGTCAACATCTGCCAGTAATATCAATGTCTCAGTGAAAGTATGTGCATTGCACCTCAATAAGGGATTTGTAATAGTTAATTAAGTGATAAGTAGTAGTTTGCAGAAATTTCCCATGACCCCATATGTATATCAGACAACCCTGAGTGGGGTCCTGACCCACAGGTTGGGAAACATTGCATCAACCTGTCAGGCAGACTCACCATGCATGTGGATGTGAGAACATGCGCGTAGACAGACTAACCATTTGTGTAGATTTGAGACCATGCATGTAGATATGAGAACATGTCCGTAGATGTGAGAGGACTCCCCATGCATGTAGATGCAATAGCATGTGTGTAGATGTGAGAGGACTCCCCATACGTGTAGATATGAGCGCATGTGTGTAGATGTGAGAGCATGTATGTAGATGTGAGAGGACTCCCCATACGTGTAGATATGAGCGCATGTGTGTAGATGTGAGAGCATGTATGTAGATGTGAGAGGACTCCCCATAAGTGTAGATATGAGCGCATGTGTGTAGATGTGAGAGCATGTATGTAGATGTGAGAGGACTCCCCATACGTGTAGATATGAGCGCATGTGTGTAGATGTGAGAGCATGTATGTAGATGTGAGGACTCACCATGCATATAGATGTGAGAGCATGCTTTAGATATGAGAGCATCTATGTAGATGTGAGGACTCAATGCATGTAGATGTGAGAGCATGTGTGTAGATGTGAGGACTCACCATGTGTGTAGAAATGAGAGACCTCACTGTGTGTAGATGTGTGAGGACTCACCATGTGTGTAGATGTTTCCCAGCTCGTTGTGCATGTAGAAGAGGCTGCGGAGACACTCATGAGCGCTGGAGATGGGCCGGTAGCCCGTCAGGACATACTTGTTGAACTGCAGGTGGTGGGGCGTCTTGGAGAAGTCCAGCAGCCGAGGGCCGTGACATGCACCCATCACCCCAGCCAGCCTACAGCAGTCGCCCCTGAAGACCCACAACTGATAGGCACCCTCAAGGTTACATCCTACGGGGACAGAAAAACACACCTTAAGAACAGGTGCAGTCAAGTCGCTGACCTGAGGCTCTGGCCAAGTGGCATGCTCCCTCCTGGGCCAATCAGCAATGGCATGCTTCCTCCTGGGCCAATTAGGCGCCAGGGCTTCTTACCGGGGATAAAGCTGCTCTAATCCAATGATCGGCCCCTCCTTCAGCCTGGGATGGGACCCACAACACACACACACACACACACACACCTTATAAATATATACAATGCATATTTATGAACACATCCCCAGTAGTCAGGATGCATTGTACTCGCTTTCTCTCTTCAAAATATGTCACATGAAAAAGTATATTTATTAAGACATTTAAGTAACAAACCAACCTGAGCATGTAAACATTGAAACAGACTCGTGAGAAAGATGGAAACAAAGTGGATGTATTTAATCAAAAACTGACACGAACTATAAAAACATTTTCATGGTGAATAAATTAGAGTCAATGAGATAAAACATGAGAACTGAAAGAGACTCAATCAGCACATCAGAGAGCTAGCTAGCGAACTAGAGCTAGCATCAAACAACACAAAACACACTAACAACATGCTAATGACAGGCTAAGGACACACTAACAACATGCAAACAATCCACTAACATGGTAACAACATACTTACAACATGCTAAAACATGCTCATGCTACACTAACAACATGCTAACAACGAGACACTTTTACATCGAAACATGGAACATAAATGACACATTTTGACAAATGATAAAAAAACTAAACACCAATAAAAAAATACTAAACTAGGAATTAAAAACAATTTACAACAGTTTAAATGAATGGTTGGAACGGTGAGGTCATCCGGGGTCAACCTGCAGAAGAGATAAGATAAGGGTGAGAGACATCCCAGAGCACCAAAGTACCAAATTCTTTAAAGAGGAGATAACATGTTACCTTGGTAACCGGCTCCAAAGAAACCCTGCATGTTGTATTTGTTGCTCTTTCCACCTGATCGGACATCATCATCCTCATCATTACTATAGTCATTATCAATCACTATTATCATCATCATTATTAATATCAAGTACTGACAGTATTACTGCAGTATTAGTAGTAATACTACTAATAGTACTCACCATATTTATTGAGTGACTTCACCTGTCCTTCGACCACCGAGACGGGGCTGGGAGCGACTTCTTTCACTGTGGGGGGGGGGGGGGGGGGGGGGGGGGGGGGACGACATTTTAATGTTATTATCAACATTGTGTGTGTGTTTGTCTGTGTATCTGTGTGTGTGTCACTAACTGTAGGATTTCACTGCCGTCTCTGGCTCCAGGGATGCAGGGTCAATGGTCAAGCCGGCCATTTCTGCAAGGAGATAGGAGAGAGATAGGTCAGTTAAACGCTTTAAACACAGAGTTACATACAACTATATAACACTACCAACTACAACTACTGTACAACTATAATAGTAACTAACGTAGAACTAGAACTAACTATATTGCGTTTTAACCCCACCCTACCGTATTGTCCGACAGATCTGATGTCACCAGCACCCAGCTGCTGGGGCTGCTGGGAATCTGGCTCACCTGTTAGAACACAGGAGAACCTTAGAACATATAAACTAGTACATGAGAACCTTAGAACATATTACAGAACCTAGTACAGGAGAACCTTAGAACATGTGACAGAACCTAGTACAGAACTGTAGAACATAGAACATGATGCAAAACCTAGTAAAGGACAACCTTAGAACATAGAACATTTACGTGAACCTAGTTCAGGAGAACTGTATAACATGTTACAATACCTATAATCCATCTAGTCCAGTATAACCTGTTCTGGTCCAGGAGGACATATAATCTGCATCACAGTGCTTTATGTCGGGTTTGCATTTGGTCTACTTCTAGTTTGGGTCTGGATCTGGTCTAGTGTAGTCTAGTCCTAGTTTGCGTCTGGTCTAGTTCTGGTATGGGTCCTGAACAACAGAACTGAAATTGGTTTCTACTCACCAGCAGTACCGAGGGACTCTTGTGTGTAGGGAACCTTGCCGGCACCTGACAAAACAATTGTTTATTTCAGTCCCCAGGGCGTTTTTGTGGATAGATACTTCAGGATTGGGAATAGTTATCTACCGGTATCCATCTATCTCACCATATCCTCCTGACGACTTGGTTTCAGCATCCCCTGCTGCTTCTGGCTGGTATTGCAGTCCAGCTGGGGAAGACCGAATCAATTCAAATTGTATATAGGCTTTTTTATGCAACCAAGGGAAACCCCACAAGAACAAAAATTGTTTACAATAACAGTTATAACAAAAATCAAAGATGCATTGAGAAGCTTAATACAGCATAGAAGATTGCAAATGAAGTGGTTAGGAGAAAGCGAAACTAAAAATTTTTTTTTGATTGAAATAAATCTTTAATGTGTTGAAACTTCAGGAAAGAGAACGTGAAAGAAAGAGGAACAGACAGACAGACAGACAGACAGACAGACAGACAGACAGACAGACAGACAGACAGACAGGTTACCAGATGCTCCTAGGGGCTGAGATTCAGACGGCCATCCTCCATAACCTGTAGAGAAAAACACGAAATATTAATATACTTACATACAGTTTCTTCTTCTTGTTATTCTTACTTTGTCAATAACAGCTACAAACACACACACTGCTGGAAGATGATTGGTGAACAAGACAGAGGAAGCTTGACCAACACTGACCATATTTGGCAGCAGATTTCCCATCAGCCCCGGGAGCCTGTCTTCCATAAGGTCCTCCGTACCCTGAGGAGACAAACGGCCATCAAACAGTCACATGACCTCCCTAAACACACCCTCATTCAGCCCATTGGCTGGAGATCACCAAGGATTGTCAAGCTCAGGTAAGGGATTTTGTGAGTGAGTGAGTGAGTGAGTGAGTGTGTACCTGCTCCTAATCCTGGTACATTGTATCCTCCTCCTTTTCCAGCACCATAACCTGGTAAAGTTAACTTTAACATTACAGTAACCTTCTAAACCTTTCATGCATATTAAATATAACAATATTATAATGACAACAGATCATTCTCATTCCCATATCCTGTAACACATACACAGATTTTTATGTATGACATATAATGTATTTGCTATAATGTATGTGAATGTGATTCCTTTATACCGGTCCTCTCACCATACTGTCCGGCCCCTGGCCCCAGAGCCACAGGTTGACCAGCGAATGGGAGTCCTCCAATCCCTGAGTCACAGCACACATCCTCACAACCATGTATGGCAAAATCCTGGCTAACATCCTCTTACTCGTATAACGTTGGGTTTGGAAAACAAGCAATCTGGTTGGTCTGTCACACATTCTTATCCTCAAAATAATTTACTTTGTCTATGTTGCTATAGTAACCAGAAAGCTAGTCAGCAACCTTTCCATCTCTCTGTCAGGTGTCTTTGGCGTGTGTGTGTGTGTGTGTGTCCCTCACCATACTTAGTGAGGGGTTTCTCGGGGCCTATCCCCTGGCCCCTATACGGCAGTCCTCCCATCCCTGTAACCAAGGAAACTGTTTAGAAAACTTTTCATTCTACTGCTAAGAGTCTCAGAGAGCCCTGGTGTGTGGCATTCTGGTCGACCTACCGCCGTATGTGCCGCTGTAAGCCCCGCCCATCTTCCCGGCTCCGCCCATTTTCCCTGCCAGGTCCATTCCGGGTGGCTGGGCCTCAAACTGACTGCTTCCTGGGTCGTGACAACACAGGAAACAGACATTGCTGTTTACTGTTAAGTAATCTAGCAGACGTTTTTATCAAAAAAGAAATACGGTAGGGGTTAGCCGCATCTCGCTCGAGGATGCCTACATGTAGACTGTGGACATTAGGGAATCAAACCAAGATCATTTCGGCTGGGAGTCAAACACACCAGCCACATCACTATACTACTTTAGAGAAAGGCAGGGATGGGTCTCTGATTGGTAGAGGTGAAGGGGTGTGGTCTTACCGTCTAGTCCAACAGGGACAGCTGCACCTGTAACATACAACACACACAAAGTCACATATTACACAATACATGTCCTATATATGGTATGTGGTCCTGTGTGGCTCAACTGGTAGGGCAAGGTATTAACTGCCAGGCTAAAGTTAGTTCTACCACTGCAGTTTTGGGGCTAGGTTAGGGTTTAGTTAAGGGTGAACAAGATTAGGTCATGGTTAACTTAAGGCTGTAGGTAGGAGGTTTGGTTAAGGTTAAGTTAAGGGTGTAGGAGGTTAAGTTAAGGGTGTAGGAGGCTAAGTTAACATTAGGTTAATGGTGTAGGAGGTCAGGTAAAGGATAAGTTAAGGTAGTAGGGTTGAGTCCCACCATATTGGCCCTTAGTGGTCTGTCCTCTGTTTCCAGCCACCCCCAGATGACCTGAGAAACCAGGAACCAAGCGATTAGGAGAAATCAGACAGAAGAATGAACGTGCATAACCTAATAATGTATTAGCTGGTACGTGACATGAATGTACACAACAACCTAATAATGTATTAGCTGGTACCTGACATGAATGTACACAACAACCTAATAATGTATTAGCTGGTACCTGACATGAATGTACACAACAACCTAATAATGTATTAGCTGGTACCTGACATGAATGTACACAACAACCTAATAATGTATTAGCTGGTACCTGACATGAATGTACACAACAACCTATTAATGTATTAGCTGGTACCTGATTTTCCATCAACAGCAGGCAGTCCTTGGCCAAGACCTGGAAAAGAGTCCAAAGAAAAACGAGAAATATTAGAATACAATATCATGTTTACATAATGTGTAATGACCTTATCGTCCTGCTCTTCTCCCCTTACCTGCGTATTCTGGTTGTACTCCTGTCCCGTAGCCGTAACCTGTAAGAACATTTTATTCCAAACATTAGACCACCAAACACTGGCCCTGTTACGATGAACCTAAAGGTCTACTTGTATTTATGTTATACCAAACCACCTTTTTATTCTTATTATTCATTTTGCATTCTACATTTGTAGGATGTAGGTAATCTGGTACCTGCTTTTCCATCCACAGCAGGGAGTCCTTGGCCAAGACCTGGAGAAGAGACCAAAGAGATGTTAGTTTAGTTATTATGAATAAATATTACAATACGATGATCTCCCTCCCACACTACCTCCAACACCCCTCCTCTTACCTGCATACTCTGGTTGTACACCTGCCCCATAGCCATAACCTGTGAAGACATTTTATTCCAAACTTTAAACCACCAAACACTGACAGACTGTTATAATAAATAACCAGTTTTCCTGGTCAAGATCTTCTATATCCCTGATTGAGATGGTGAGTTTACAAAAAAAACGTTCAGACTACCCCGCCTTGGGCAAGTTTTTTCCTGAGATAATTTTTTATAATAACATTAACATCCCTACAGCATTGTAACATTATAATAAAATAATTTATGAGAATAATTTAAATAAAAATGTAAAGTAGATTTTGGGACTGTGTACCATTTGATGGCGTCTCTCCAAACGACTTCCCAGGGTTACCATAGTGACCAGCCCCAGGGAATGCCCCTTGCCCGAACCCTGAGTCATAAACACACCCTCAGTCCTGACCTATTGGCCTTCATACGAAACCAACACTAATGTGGCTTCACTTGATTCATGTTACACTAACACTAACCTAGCTTCACTTTATTCATGTTATACCAACAATTACTTCACTTGATTCATGTTACACCAACACTAACCTAGCTTCACTTTATTCATGTTATACCAACAATTACTTCACTTGATTCATGTTACACCAACACTAACCTAGCTTCACTTGATTCATGTTATACCACACAGTTAATTGGTTTGGTTTGTAATAAAAACAACAAACGGTTAGATAACAGCTCACCTGGCTGTTTCTGACCGTAAGGAGAACCAAAACCTGAGGAAGGGAGGGGTATAAAAATAAAATCTTGTTTTTGCTATTAATTACGTACTCCTAAAGTTCTTAAGAGCTCTAAAGGGGCGTGTCCAGGGAGTGGCCTGGGGTGGCACAGGTCATCCTTGGGATCTGATTGGTCACCCCAGGTGCCACCCCATTATGCTATACTATGATTCGCCATCTGACCAGTCAGAGGCTTCCAGGGCTTTGTTAATCCAATTATGTACAAGATCTACATGCATGTATATACATTTGTGTACCTGCTCCATATCCTGGTACATTGTATCCTCCTCCTTTTCCAGCACCATAACCTGTCAAAAGTTACATTGCATTAATCTTCTAAACCTCTTATACATATAACACTATTACACTGCCACCAGATCATTATCATGTGAGAAAACCGATGTGTGGATAGTTAGTCTTTGGAGAGCAGGTATGTCTACCTGGTTTGGATGCTTGAGCCCCTCCTCCATTAGGATAAGACCCTGCAGTGCGTCCTGTCCAATCAGAACACCTCCATCATCAGCAGGTTAACTAGCATCAGTGCACATAGTTACCTAGTTTAACTATGTGTTAAACTAGGTAGGTGCAAGATTCAAATATAGATTCAAATAGAGTACCGTTTTCTTTGCCTCCAAATCTGTTAAGGAAAGCAGCTCCTGCGCCATAACCTTTTGACCACAAACCAATGGTTAAGACACGCAATATATATATATATATATTTTTTGTTGTTGTTGATAGTTACTAAAAGCAGGCGCTACACTTTGTACCCTAGAGGAGGATTTTTAAGACTTCACACTGGTAGTTTGTAAACATGTAGTACTAAAGGATGGTGGGTAATGTAGTCTTCAGAGTGGTTGTCTTACCTTTCTGGTTGGTAGCAGAGGGCCCTAATTCTGCTCCATAATCTGAAATGACAAGCGCTAAAAGTTCAACTAGCAACCCTTGTGTTCTGAAACTGTCTCTGATGCGTTAGATTTAGCATGGTAGCCTCACTAGCTCTCCTGGGAGTTAGAAGGAAGTTAAAACAAAAGAACAAACTGTTTACCGGGTCTGGGGATCTTCATCCACTGGCCCCCTGCTGATCCAGAGAGTCCACAGTCTGAAAGACACGTTAAAATGGACAGCAAACACATTCACATCTTCAGGTAGATCTTCATGTAGTTGGTGATTGGCGACATCATGGATGTCAATGATTTGTTACGTCATGAATATTGACCAGATGGTACATTATCCCATGGTGTATGATTTGAGTGTGTTGGTAGATGTGTGAGGGATGTGGTGAGGGATGTGTGTTATGGTCAGAGGTTCCAGGCATCACCTGGTTTGGCAGCTTTAGAACCCTCCACACTGACGGAAGCCCCGGCACTCTTCTCTGAGGGTCACAAAGAGAGACAGGGCCAGGGGTCAGAGTTCAAACACCAACAAGTCACATCTTCTCGGTTCATAGTTCAGCTTGTCGTCCTACGGTTGTGATCTCAGAAATCAGATCCATGCTTGGCACAAGTCAGAAAGGACATTACAAACCACTATTAGTGCGGAGAAATACACCAACACAGTGATTACAACTTCACAAAACAAGATGAGGCAAGGCTTGTACAGAGGTCAGAGTGATCAGCAGGTGAACAATGCTGAAATAAACATCTAAAACATCAGACGCAACAGCATGCAAGTTGATACGGTTGTGACGAGTCTGAGGTTCAAACAGCTTGGATTCACTCTGTTAAACACTGTCGTTTAACTGTACTTGTATCTGAAACGAACAAATATTTAACATAATATTGCCTCAATACTGTGATTATATATAATTTTACATATTTAAGAGTAACTACACACAAGACTAGTTTACCCAGTTTACTGGCATCTATAGGTGAAAAGAATGTAACAAGATGATTTGAGGAAACACAGCTTGGCTAACGTCAGCTAGATTTACTACGAAAACAACAGAACTTCAGCAACATAGATTGCATGACAGCAGAAGAACTGTTGAGGAACTATATGGAAAGGACTCTGGTCAGAGTGAACCCTATGGGTAAACGTTATCTTACAGATATAACAGACACATATAACAGAGTGTTAACAAACAACACCTCAGGGTGGAAACATACAGCAGGTTTGACCTCTAGATGAGAACCCAGGAGTCTCCAACATGCACCACAAACAGACAAGTGCAGAGACAAACACACGTGCAACGACGCACACGGACCAGGTTTACTAGCGATCTCAACCAGAGACCCCTCGCCGGGAGTCTGTAGTTGGTGCTGGATGACCATCCTCTCTGGCACCACCTCCTGGCCGACGTCTCCTTTAGTAATCGCCGCGGTTTCAGGTACTGGTGCGAGACCGTCGACCCCCTCAGGGGCCAGAAGGCCGGTGAGCTCAGCCCCAGGGAGGAGTGCCGTCTCTGGGGCGTTCTGCTCGGGCAGAGCACTGCCCGTCACATACCCTGGAGGTCCAAACGCAAGTCAATCCCCAAGTCCTCAACACTGTTGACACTCACTAGATGAGAGCTAGAGGATGCATGCGTCAAAAACACATCAGAGTCCAGATCCTTCAGCAGGAGATAACTTGCACATTCGATTTTGGATTTCACAACACATTCCCAGATAGTCTCATTGGGTGACATGCAGATGGAGTCATGCCGGTTCAACGGTCACATGCAGCATTACTGGTCCAGCTGGAGAACATGCACCAGAACGCCCCAAACTAGACCAGAGCCCACTGAAGGCTTCGTGGACATAAATGGTCACTAGGGGCCTGTTCCCCTGCCAGAGGCCCCAGGCTTGCTATTACAAAGTGGTCATACCGTTAAATAACACAGCATACTTGAGCCAATCATTTTGGATTAAAGGCCGTTCTCTTTAATTGTAATTTGGAAGTCCAATAATGAATAGGGTCAAAACATTAAAGTAATGAAACATTTACTTAAATTAAACCTCCTTTAAAAAGCCCTTATCTACCCACTGGTGTCATAAGTGGGAGTGTCCAAAAATGGAGTACCATTCAAACCCATCTCAGGGATACTGAGTGATAAGGCCCATGAGTTCACAGAATAATGACATTACAACTTTTTATGGAACACAGCATGCCTGGTTGATTAGCTCTCAATCCATGCTTTCAACGTTGCAAGAAAAACCAAAGGACTTTATTTTGTATTTCCTCATGTCACGAGGTGTTTATGATATTTTGTTCAACTATAGGGCTGAAGTCAAATGACACGGCAAAACATGCATGTTCGACAAGTCTTCAGTAATGGAAACAATTATTTGATAAAGCATGAGAAAGAGTTGCAGGTGTTTGGTTTTGTTAGAGATTTAGATTGTTGTAGAACATGTCAGTTAGAAGAAGTCTGGACTAAGAACGTTGTGGCCATTTGTATTGTGATGTCATTACGCGACACACAAGCTCGCTGGGATCTAGGAAGGTTTACCAATGTCTGGTACAAGGTGATGTTCCTTAGCAGAACTCTCTGGACTGGACTGTGGTCCCTGAGGAACCTCAGGTCCAGACTCTGTTTCTGCTGGCTGGGGGGTAGCCTCTAGCAGAACATCAGTCACAGGTTCTTCAGGGATCTGGCTCACATTCTGTTCTTGGGCCTGGGTGGGTTCAGGTTCTTCTGGATTGGGCTCTGGGATAAATTCTGGTTCTGGTGAGAACATGTTTGACTGGAGCAGCGGTGGAGGCATCTTCTGGTGCTTCCCCTGCGTGTCCACGAGAGGGAACCCGCCCAGGGACTCATGGATTTGGTCTGGTAAGGCTACGCTCACACCCTTGTTGCTAGATACTTTCTGCTGATCAGCACTCTGAGCTCTCAACTGGCCCTTCCCCGTTTGAAATCCCCTATCGTAACCTGGGAATATAGCACACATAGTATCTACCACAACCTCTGAATATAGTACATAGAGGGAGATGGTTGCTATGGATACATTGATGGTTGCTATGGATACAGAGATGGTGGCTATGGATACAGAGGTGGTTACTATAGACACAGAGGTGGTAGCTATAGATACATAGGTGGTTGCTAAAGAAACATAGGTGGTTGCTATGGATACAGAGCTGGTTGCTATAGATACAGACGTGTTTGCTATGAATAAAGAGCTGGTTGTTATGGATACAGAGGTGGTTGCTATAGATAGAGGTGTTTGCTAAAGATACAGAGGTGGTTGCTACAGATACAGAGGTGGCTATGGATACACAGCTTTCGGATACAGAGGGTGTTAGCAGACAACATGAATGGATGAGCAGTAAATAGCAGGATAAGCCAACTTTAGCAACACAGCTGGGCCACCAAACCCTACGAACCACCAGTTATTCACCAATCAGCTAACCCAAGCATCACGTGACCCGATTTACATCCCATCAAACACAAATACATCAACGTGAGATCCTCCACAGCAGTGCAGTAGGAGGGATTTCTGTTACGTTTATGTTTCCATTTTATATAAAAGAACAACAACGTGTGCTTACCACTGTTGAGTCCTTTAACTGCAGCGCCAGGCCCATTAGCTCCAGCACTAGGCCCGTTAGCTCTAGCGCTAGATGAGATGGCTCTAGTATCAGGCGCCCCATAGCCTGAGAGGAAACAGACCAGGAATGCTACCAAAGCTATGGTCCACATCCTGATGACTTAACTGTAAATCCATACGATGGAGGAAGATTGGGTTACATAATCTGGACTCACCCTTCTGATTAGCACCATATCCGTTTGCAGGACCCCCTGCTGCTGCCGCGGTGGTGTCGTAACCTTGACAATACAAGGAGCATTTAATAGCAGGAAGATGCTGGTAACCAGTGGTGACTGGAGTGTTATTTCAGGCTTGCGACAGGTCATTAGCTTTAGCATTAGTTCAATTTTTAGATCCAGCATGGGCATACGCTTAACCATTAGCTTCGACTTTATATTAGCTTTAGCTCTGCCATTAAATGTAGCTTTAGCATCTACGATGAGAGACCCCACTGCAGTTATGTGTCAGACAGTCAAACCCAAGAGAACAGCATTCCTCAACACAGTTTCACAATTCAATACACTGTTTTGAATGCTACCTTTGATTGATATTTGTTTTGAGTTGAAATGTGTACAGTCTGATAAATAAGTCAAGTGAAGAGTCCCAAGTTCTTTACCATTTGGTTGGACTCCGTATCCGTTTGGAACACCAGCATAAACTAAAGCACACAGAGAAAACTGTCAAGTCCATCCATTGATTCATCTTCCATTATAGTCATCCATCTATCTCTCATCTGTGAGTATATTATGGGTTCTGTGCTCCAGGTTTACCTGCTTTATCTGCTGCCTGGCTGGGGTTCCCCAGTCCTGAGAGGAACCCAGCAAACACACCTAGCATCAACAAAGCACCATAATACCATTAAACTAGCATCAACCTATCATCACACTAGGATCAACCTTGCACCATATTAGCATTAAACCAGCATTGACCTAGCATTACAATACCATCAACCTAGCACCATTCTAGCATCATATTAGCATCAACATAGCATCACACTAGCATAATTGTTCTGGTCTTCACCTTTGGCCTGACCTTGGTTTCCCTTGGCGACACCGGCTCCAGCGCCGTAACCTAGTGATGAGATGAAGGAACAATGTTGTTTCATGACGACCACTAACTAAATAACTACTATATATGCCTCGTTATAGCGTTGTATGCATGTTGTGTATTATCAACAGGTTGCTATAATACTTATGCATGTCTTGTGTCATTTCTACAAACCGTTTCCTTTGGTAGCTTGTCCATTAGCCAAGCCAGCGTGTGCGCCATAACCTGAAATATTAATTATTATGTTTACATGACTTATGACATACTTATATGATATGTGTGTGTGTGTGTGTGTGTGTGTGTGTGTGTTCATGAATTTGAGATCATATTTATTAATCTACAAACCGTTTCCTTTGGTTCCTTGTCCATTAGCTTGTCCTGCATGCGCACCATAACCTGAAATTCATAATTATATTTTGTGTTATATTCATAGACTACGTTATGTACTCATATACAGATATGCATCTTTCGGTCTGTCTTCTTCCAACAGAATGACATTTGATAACTAGAATGAATATTATCATGTTTTGAAGAGAACACTAGCTGTTAACAAGATAACACTGAACATAAGGCATCTGTTCACAGGATAATATTAGATTCTAAACTAGTAGTTACCATTAAACCTGGCTCCATAGCCATAAGGGACAGCCGCAGCTGGCTGGTAACCTGCAGTATGTCAAGAGCATAAAATATTATTTGTATTTAGAAATAAAGTACATATTAATTTTTTTATTTTTTTATCATATCACCATCATTTCAGCTGGAGGGAAACATATTTACCATGTGGTTTGGCAACTTGACTGTTCTGAGACTCATAGCCAGCTGGAACAAACAAGAAAACATCAAGGAAACGATTTCAAGAGTAGCACATAGGTCTTCCAAACAACACGGAACTGAGGATGAAACACCTCCAGGTCAATGACCACCTCCATTTCGGAAGTATAGGAGCATTGGAATGTTATTTGTAGTATTGGTTTTTTGGTAATTGCTTAGTAATTAATTGTAAATTATTTGGCATTATGGGGAGACGTTCTTGTGTTGGAAACTGCTACAGCCACATAGTAATATGTGGTAGTTCATGTGGTAGTTAATAAGCAAGTTAATGTGGCAGTTAATAGGTTAGGTCAGATGATAGTTAATAGGTTAGTTGGTTAGTTCATGTGGTAGTATATATAGTTAGTGTTTAGTTTGTCCACCTGGCTTGGGCCCCTTCATCCCTCCTGGGAGGAGCCCAGCTCCTAGCGCTGCTCCAGCCCTCAGGTACCCAGCCCTCCTCGCAGAACCTGGAGAACCACAGCAAACACACAGTCAGCCACTAGAACATATTTACTACTAGAACACATGATAAAAACAACTAGAACAATATATAGAAATAGAACACAGATAATCTCATAGAAGATATAATAGTGTTAACCTGAGGGAATCCTTCACCAGTAGAGACTTACCTCTGCTGGGCTGAGTTCCAAAACCTCCACGGGCTCCCAGAGACAGGGGATCACATAGTTAGACTGACCATAGATGGTCCTCACATCAACATCTCACCTGACAAGACACTCACCTGACATGGGGTTCCCAGCCAGCTGCGGGCCCTGGTGGACACCCAGACCCGCTCCTATAATAGAAGACCAAAGACCAAGAGTCCACACTTAGTTATATACCTGGTGGTAAACACCTAATGGTACATCTACCAATACGTGGGGCAGAATACACTATTGTCAGATTCCTCATATTGCAGTTATTTACAAATGTTTATACAAAGTCTCAAATAAACTCTAAATAAAATGGCATGAGTAGAGGAGTAATCAAGGGTGAGGAAGATAAGGATGAGGGAGAGGAGGTGTCAGGAATATGAGGGTGAGGAAGAGGGACATGGAAGAGGGTGTGTACCATAGGTTGGTTGCCCGTTTCCCTTCATCGGTTTGTTCCCAGTGGATCCGAGGTGAGCTAGAAAACACACAACGCGCTCAAGAATACAGCTCTGTACACATTATATGTTCTGTATAGACATCTGCATTTATACAAACCGTTTCCTTTGGATCCTTGGCCGTTAGCTTGTCCAGCATGGGCACCATTACCTGAAATATACATTTTTCAATGTAACCTATACTTTCACATACCGGTTTCGTGAAATATACGTTAGTATTTCATGTTTAGGTTACTTAGAGCACCACCTCAGAGGAAAGTGCTTTCACATAATTGATTAATTGCTTGCTTAATTGAATTAACACCTGTAGCCAGGTGTTTCTCAAAACTTGCCTAAGTGAAACTGTTTGACAGCTGAACCCAATAAGCTTCTCTGGATTGAGTAATTTCACTGCACCTATGACATGTGCATGTGTGTGTGTCTATATATGTATACATTACAATGTTTATTTATTCATGTACAAACCATTTCCTTTTGTTCCTTGTCCATTAGCTTGTCCAGCGTGGGCCCCATAACCTGAAACATACGTTGTTAGTACAGGTTTATATGCATTACATTTACACGTCTGTGTGTGTGTGTGTGTGTTATGTGTGTGTGTGTGTGTGTGTGTGTGTGTGTGTGTGTTATGTGTGTGTGTTATGTGTGTGTGTGTGTGTGTGTGTTATGTGTGTGTGTTATGTGTGTGTGTGTGTGTGTGTGTGTGTGTTATGTGTGTGTGTTATGTGTGTGTGTGTGTGTGTTATGTGTGTGTGTGTGTGTGTGTGTGTGTGTGTGTGTGTGTGTGTGTGTGTGTGTGTGTGTGTGTGTGTGTGTGGTTATGTGCTCAGTAAAACAGTTGGACCAGATAAACAAGTTCTGGTATGAGTCCTTTACGAACCATTTCCTTTGGTTCCGTGTCGGTTCGCTTGTCCTGCATGGGCACCATAACCTGAAATATATATAATTTTCATATATCTATGTGTGTTATAGGCAATATATTATATGTATGAATGTATAAATATGTTTTATGCATGGTAATATACCGTTTCCTTTGGTTGCCTGTCCGTTAGCTTGTCCTGCATGAGCACCATAACCTGAAATATAGATTAATGTTCAATTACATGTATGCATGGCAGTAACATGTTATATATGAATGTAACACGCATGTATGTAATACCATTTCCTTTGGTTGCTTGTCCATTATTTTGTCCTGCATGAGCACCATAACCTGAAATATAGGGTCATGTTAAATTACATGCATGCATGTATCGAAGTAACATTTGTTATGAGTATATGTATTTAACATGCATTTATGTATATTATATGTAATATACCGTTTCCTTTGGTTGCTTGTCCATTATTTTGTCCTGCATGAGCACCATAACCTGAAATATAGGGTCATGTTAAATTACATGCATGCATGTATCGAAGTAACATTTGTTATGAGTATATGTATTTAACATGCATTTATGTATATTATATGTAATATACCATTTCCTTTGGTTGCTTGTCCATTATTTTGTCCTGCGTGAGCACCATAACCTGAAATATAAGGTCATGTTAAATGACATGCATGCATGTATCGAAGTAACATATGTTATGAGTATATGTATTTAACATGCATTTATGTATATTATATGTAATATACCGTTTCTCTTGGTGTCTTGTCCATTATTTTGTCCTGCGTGAGCACCATAACCTGAAATATAGGGTCATGTTAAATGACATGCAAGCGTGTATCGAAGTAACCTGTCTTATGTATGCGTGTAACATGCATGTATGTATGTATATTAAATGTAATATACCGTTTCCTTTGGTTGCTTGTCCATTATTTTGTCCTGCATGGGCACCATAACCTGAAATATGTATAATTTACATATATCTATGTGTGTTATAGGCAATATATTATATGTATGAATATATAAATATGTTTTATGCATGGTAATATACCGTTTCCTTTGGTTGCCTGTCCGTTAGCTTGTCCTGCATGAGCACCATAACCTGAAATATATATAATTTACATATATCTATGTGTGTTATAGGCAATATATTATATGTATGAATGTATAAATATGTTTTATGCATGGTAATATACCGTTTCCTTTGGTTGCCTGTCCGTTAGCTTGTCCTGCATGAGCACCATAACCTGAAATATAGATTAATGTTCAATTACATGCATGCATGGCAGTAACATGTTATATATGAATGTAACACGCATGTATGTAATACCATTTCCTTTGGTTTCTTGTCCATTATTTTGTCCTGCGTGAGCACCATAACCTGAAATATAGGGTCATGTTAAATTACATGCATGCATGTATCGAAGTAACATATGTTATGAGTATATGTATTTAACATGCATTTATGTATATTATATGTAATATACCGTTTCCTTTGGTTGCTTGTCCATTATTTTGTCCTGCGTGAGCACCATAACCTGAAATATAGGGTAATGTTAAATGACATGCATGCATGTATCGAAGTAACATGTGTTATGAGTATATGTATTTAACATGCATTTATGTATATTATATGTAATATACCGTTTCCTTTGGTTGCTTGTCCATTATTTTGTCCTGCATGAGCACCATAACCTGAAATATAAGGTCATGTTAAATGACATGCATACATGTATCGAAGTAACCTGTGTTATGTATGCGTGTAACATGCATGTATGTATGTATATTAAATGTAATATACCGTTTCCTTTGGTTGCTTGTCCATTATTTTTTCCTGCGTGAGCACCATAACCTGAAATATAGGGTCATGTTAAATGACATGCATGCATATATCGAAGTAACATTTGTTATGAATATATGTATTTAACATGCATTTATGTATATTATATGTAATATACCGTTTCCTTTGGTTGCTTGTCCATTATTTTGTCCTGCATGAGCACCATAACCTGAAATATAAGGTCATGTTAAATGACATGCATGCAGGTATCGAAGTAACCTGTGTTATGTATGCGTGTAACATGCATGTATGTATGTATATTAAATGTAATATACCGTTTCCTTTGGTTGCTTGTCCATTATTTTGTCCTGCGTGAGCACCATAACCTGAAATATAGGGTCATGTTAAATGACATGCATGCATATATCGAAGTAACATTTGTTATGAGTATATGTATTTAACATGCATTTATGTATATTATATGTAATATACCGTTTCCTTTGGTTCCCTGTCCTGCGTGAGCGCCATAACCTGAAAAATAAATGTATGTTAAACATGGTGTAGCCAACATGCATGTATGAACCTACTTATACATGTTACATGTATGCATGTATGTAACATGTATGTTACATGTCTGCATGTCTAGTTTAGTGTAATCTACAAACCATTTATTTTGGTTCCGTGTGCGTTAGCTTGTCCTGCATGAATGCCATAACCTGAAACAGACAGACCTATTGATCAACTGATTTCCTTAATTGATTTATTGTCAACACCTGTGGCCAATTAGGCACTCGTAAAACAGTTATTCTGGAGTGGGTCATATGTATGTAATGTTTACATGGAATTTCTTGTTTATATGCATGTAATATATTATTTACTGCATAAGCATCATAACATGAAACATACATTTGCATGTGAGTAAGTGAGGGAGTGAGGGTGCGTGCGTGAGTGAGTGTGTGAGTGTTAATATCAGTTAATTGCTTATTATTATACTGATAGTGAATTTATATTAATTTATCATAAAACTGAACCCCATATCCTGAAAACATTACGATGTTAAACACAGTGTGTGTGTGTGTGTGTGTGTGTGTGTGTGTGTGTGTGTGTGTGTGTGTGTGTGTGTGTGTGTGTGTGTGTGTTATAATTTTATTAACAAACCGTTTCGTTTGGTTCCCTGTCCGTATGCTTGTCCTGCATGGGCACCATTACCTGAAATAAACATGAATATTTTAATAGGATTTATATCTACATAAAAGATCTGTCTGCTGTATGTGAATGTTCTGCAAACATTGACGCTCTGTTTAGTTTGGATTACTGTTGTCCTGATGACATCTGTTTAGAGTTATTAACGAGTCCACCCACCATTAGACTGTGGACCGGCGAATGCAGTGCCACCTACAGGCCGGACACAAAACATATTGTACCAAAAATACATTCCATATAGATAGTTGATAATTTGTGTTGATTATGTTTTTACCATAGAGATATATTGTTGATCATGTTCCTAACTATATATCGCGTTAAATAATAACTGATATGATAAATGGCCATTCACCAACCTGCCCCTTTGATTGGCTCCCTTCCGTGTCCGTTTTGAGCCCCTGAAGCCCCACCCACACCTGGAAGCACATTAATATTACATATACGTTACATTTAAAGATCAAATAAAAATTAAACCACAGTCTCCTCACCTGTGGCCAACACTGATCAATACAATCCTTGTGTGTGATTAATTTAATTGGTCCAAATTAGGACTAGGTGATGTCACTGGCAATAAACTATGCCCCAAGATATATATGGTGAACTTGATAATATTCTAACAGTTGTAGTTTCACTTTGAAACTACACAAGCCTTTTGAAGTTATAGAAGTTTGAAACGTTTAATTCACCTTTAGAAGGCATCAACATTCTTCCGATGCCGCGGCCATTTTGAACTTCCATTCCTAAAATGGAGGGAAGGAGCAAGATGAGCAGGAGTATGGCAGGAACAGGTGTATGATCTGGTGTTACCCGGTCTGAACATAATATACTGTAGCTCTAACGTGAACAGGTCAAAGATGATGAAGATGCTGAGTTTACCGTTTGTTTGAGCTCTTTGTCCATTGGCTACTCCAAAGGTAGAGCCGTAACCTTGAACAAAGAAATGTTAGCTCTTAGCGTCCCTATCTGTTCATGTAACAGTATGTATTATTAACATGTAATAATGCTGTTGTATTAACATGTAGCAACATGTTTTATTAACATGTAACAGTATGTATTGATATGTAATAGGTATGTTGTTAAAACACAATAATTATGTTGTATTAACATGTAACAGTATGTTGTATTGATATGTAATAATTATGTTAACACATAATAATTATGTTATATTAACATGTAACAGTATGTTGTAATAATATGCAACTGATTTACCCGCAGCGTATCCGTTGGGAACTCCGCCAGCAGGGCCATATCCTAACACATGGATCAAAGTAAAGTTATAGTAAATAGGTTAATAGGTATTAGGCGACAATTTATTAAAGGTGTGGTTATTAATGGTATAATAATGACTTAGTGATGACTGCTTTCTGGCTAATAAATAGGTGGAACATTTATTGTTGATCATTTTAAAATGAAAATGCAGAATGAATTTATGCCAGACTATTATGTCAGGTAAGTTAGTTAAATTATAGTTAAATTTAGCTGAACGGGAAGGCGGTTGGAGGCTCGTTAAGGTAAGTTAAGTGATAGTTAAGGTAAAGTGATATTTTAGCCAAGTTAAGTTATAGTTTATTTAAGTAATAGTTCAGCTGAATGGGAAGGTTGTTCGAAGCGCCCCTCACAGTCACATGTCAGGTTAAGCCAGCCGCCAACATCACCACTTCAGATCACCATGGAAACACAGTTAAAACAGTCAATGCTATTTTCACGAGATCACACGAAATCCTGGAAAAACGGAAAGGGGGCTACCTCTCTTAAGACGCAGAGCCAGAGTTGCTACGGTAACAGGCCCCTGGGCTAAGCTGACATGATTGTTTGAAATTTGGCAGACACACACCAGTCTCTCTTTCTTCAGCTGTTTCCCTTTCCCTGTCTGTTGCTCTGTCTCTCTCTCCCTGCCTCCATAACCGTCTCTCATACTCATAAGCTGTTCTGAATTTAACAAATGATTCTTTTGCTTATTGCCATGTTACTTAAAAATATTAAGAAATAATAAAAATGTGAAGCCATGTTACAAATACTAATTTGTATATGATTGGTTGAATTCTTAATTGCTTTTCAGCCAACTCCTGCAGTGGAGGCCTAAACCCTTTATCCTTCAGTTGTAAGAACTAAGCGGCTACGAGCTAACTTCGGGAACCACGTCGCCAAACGTGGAGGTCGTCTCACCTCTCATCTGCACCTCCTGCAGGAACAGCAGGAACACCGCCGTCCACATCACCTGGCCCGTCGCCCAGGAAACGCCCCGATACAACCCCATCGCCTTGGAATACGCTACAAGCCCAGCCGTAGAATGGGATGGGAGAGAGAGAGAGGACAGTAGGAGGATGCCCAGGATCCTGGGGGCCTCATATACCCTCCATCTCCTGCAGGGCCCCCCTTCTGGCTCAGAGGCTCCTCCTCCCTTGGTCATCACTGGGTTCCTGTTTACACAGCGAACAATTCTCCTTTTAAAGTACACACACAGACAGTAACTGATGGGGCCCCTGCGCAGAGGCCCTAACCTTGTCAACAAAGTGCTCGTAAACTTAGCACTGACCCGTCACACATTAGCAGGGCTATAGGGGTTCCAAATTGGGTTTAAAATACTGCAGATGACTACCATCCTTCCAAATAACCAACTCAACACTGCAAGATACCAGAAGAAGCAGTCAGACGCCCTGTGGTGAGACAGGAGTCCAGAATACCTTCTGTAGGCATGCATCGCTCCAGAGCAAACACTTCCTTCAAATTACTTTGTTGGACCTTATCAGAATCCGTATGATGTGCAGTATATGGAGCTCTAGGGAGACTCTAAACAGACATCTAGCCAGGCAGCGATAAGCGGTACACCTAAAGTTTGATTTTAGATTACCTCATCCATAAACCTGGTCACTGAGGGTCGCGGTCTGATATTAGGGGTCCAGGAGAACCTTAACCATGTCTGGACACGTCTACACTTCAGAGCTCTGCATCTTCTGAGAAAATATGACGTTATGGGTCAGTTTAAGAAGAGAGAAAAGCTTGTGTGTTTTAAGAAAGAAGAAACGAGGGAAGATCTCTCGCCTCCCGACCGGATTCCTCAGCTCACTGCCAAATCCTCATCCGGGGTCAAGGAGTGGTTGTTGGCTCCAGCTGTCGAGACCCCTCACACACTTGGATGTTTCCCAACCAAATGATCTTCACCATGTTCCGGAATAAACTTAAATAGCATGTCTACAAGCATTTGTTCACCGGTTTGTTAAAGCCGCCTAGTGCAATTTTAAATAACTTATTGTAGTGACAGAGTCAATGCATTTTAGACTTATTTAAAAACCTTGTTTCACTGGTTATAGTTTGGGAGATAATGTTGAGATGTGACAGTGCAAGCCCCGAAAGTTTTTATGTTTGATGAAGAGATGCTGAGCCTTTTACAGGCTGTTGACAAAGTTGTGTGGAAACATGGCTGACAGTTATGATCGCATGGCAACAGATCTGAGCGTATCTTTCCAAAACCTACCAACGGAACTTTCACTTCAAGAACTGCACCCCCTCCACATTTATCTTGAATAAAATCCAAACCATGCAATAGAATACAGTGTAACCATCTTCAAGTACTGCATTGAATAGGTCCTCAAAATGGTTTGAGGAAATAAAATCATGCTTCTTTTTTTTACAGAATTTTATTAATCTTGCAAGTGCTCTATAGTGCATTTTAAATAATTCCCGTCCCCAAATGAAACAATATTTTACAACTGAGATATTGAAACATGAGGAATACAGTGCAATGTGCGCTATTCCACATATGTACATACATTCACTTTGTTTTACAAAAGTATCAAAGAAAACAATAACATTTTGCACAGCCTCTCCTGACGTGCCAGAAGGTAGCATTTAGCATTTCTACAATGAACAGATATGTGTAGCTGTACAATCATAAATATACAATCCCAAGAATCTGAGCCACAGCAAGTTAAACTCAGTTTAGAAACGATAGCGTTGACTAGGGCCAAAACACTTGACCCCAAACGTTAAGGTCCATCATGGTGCCTTCTCAGAAACTATTGGACAAAGGTTTGCAGAACGAACTAGCAAAGCCCATTAGCTCCCGCTAGAGGTCAAGCTAACAAAGCTGACGTCAAGCAGCACCTATAAATAAAAAAAAATGGTTTAACACAAGTCAACTTGACAAGCTGAGAGTAAATAACATTGTGGGAGATTCAAAGGGGGAGAACATAAAAAACAAGATAAAGGAAATAAAATGGAAACGGCGTGCTGGAAAGGTGAGGGACAGGGGAATAAATACAGTCGTTATTTACAGTAGATCTGGACGGAGAAACAGGTCCACCACGTTGGTGAACTCTTACTGTTATGTTCACAATCTGCTGAAGAGAATAACTTCTAGAGCTCCTCCCTCTTACGACGGAAGAGCCAACCCTGTCGCAGATCTAGAACAAAATTAAAATGAACACTGGAGTCAAACACACCCAAGTATATCCCAAATAGTAACACCGAAAGTAAAAGCCAAATTATAGTTCTGCATCAGCCACCTTTTGCCGCAGACATCGTGCTCTCCCCGCAAGGACACACCAGGGCGACGCACGGACCACTTAGTCTTCCCCTGCTAAGTTTATCAGTTGGTTCATGATGGACTTCTTGAGGTTCACTATACGTTTATCCGTGGGACACCTCAGCAACAGTATAAAGATCAATTAGTGACTTTTTTTTTAACTACTTTCAGAATCTCAGACGCAGAACCATCAACGCTTGCAGCGGTGTAGAGACAGACGACGTACCTACGGTGACCATGTAGCGCAGAAACATAATTTGGCTTTAAGGAAGAACAGTGGGCCAAGACTACATAGAAGAGCGTGGTTGATGGCCGAGCAGGACTTACTCCATGTTGCTCTTGAGCTGGTGAACGGTGCGTTTGTCCAGATATCGGCAAAACAGCGTGAGGAGGTTTGATGGGAGGAGCAGGGGCTCCACTAGTGAGCAATGGGACAGCTCGCCTGCCACCTGGAAGATCGTGTCCGTCCTGGAACATTTAAAAGACATGAGAAACCCTGATCATAGAGACCCAGGGGACGGAGTGTTAGTGAATGTTTATGACTGTACCAGGTCTCGAAGTCGCCGATGCTGGGGTCCAGGGGGATCCCAGAGGACAGCAGCCTCTCCCCTTGGGACAGGAGGGCGTAGAGCAAGGACAGGCCGAACTGGGAAGCCAACATCATTTGTCATCATCACAAACTGTTTTTAATTCTGGACAACATAACCCTCACCAGTAGACTAGAGGTATTAGAATCTGGAAATTTTAAACATTTCCTTGTGTTAAACCTAGTGGCTCACCTTGTTCTGGCAGGTCTGCATGAGGCACCCGGGACCCTCCAAGGTCTCCCCAAGGGACGTCAGGTTTTTGAGGATGACTATGAGCTGGCTGAAGGTCAGCGTTGAGATCACAGTTCTCAGGGAGGGATAGAGCACAGGGAGGGCCTGGGGGAGAACAAACCACAACACTTACACACTGATGAGCATGGCAACACTCATCAGTGTGCATAGCCAGAGCCAGATAGTTTGTCATTATAAGGTTAACGGAGGTGAAGAGAGGAAGGTTTGTCCATCTATGGTCAAACTAGAGACACTTGTAAACCCATTAGCTGCCCACATTTCCCTTTGCTACTCCTGCACCGTTACAAGACCAGCAGTTACTGGACTGTAGATCACACCTCAGGTAGTCTGTAGACTACGTCTGTGTGATGGCTCGTCTACCTCGTCCGTGTCCCTGCTCATCAGCATGGGGAGGTGAGAGGTCACCACGGTCAGGATCCTCAGGCCGGCAGCGTGGTCCAGAAACGGCAGCAGACGGGAGATCAGCTTCTTCCCCTTGTTGAACATGAGACATGACAGGAACTCGACACCCGTCTCTCTGCCACAAAACACCAGGGTTCATGTTAGAACACTAGACAGATAGCATGTCTGCCCATTCAGCAGCTATTGCGCACCAAACCATCGCTGGCAGAAGGGATCCCTCTTCTGTGTTCCTTCAAGGTTTCTTCCCTCTGGGCTTGAAACCTTTCCCTTTCAGACTGCAAATGTGGTACAAGGCTATACCAATAAATAATACATTTTAAAAAATCACTACTCTTCTCCCAGTCCCATTGGTTCCATGCACCATGTGAAGGCTCAACTATAGAAGCTCTGATAAAACTAAAGGAACTCACAGGGCATCATAGTGCTGCAGCTGAGACAAGATGTTCTGCACCTTCCGCCGAGTCTTCTCCTTCACCTTCTTCTCCTCCGCCTCAGCCAATACCTTGCCCATCATCCTGTCTTCCTCCTCCACCTCGAGCAGAACCACAAAGAGCTGCAGAGCAGAAGAACCCCGAAAAGCAGAACATAACCATGAGGAGCAGGAAACAACCATGATGGGTGTGATCCACTGAGATACTCAAGTTCTCTGAATAAAACCAGGAGGTTGCGTTACCTTCTCCATTTGCATCAGGACCTCCAGTTGCTGAGTCTTCACGTCTTTTGGTTCCTATTGGATAGAAATTAAGACTAGGAAGGCAGACTAAGTATTTCACCTTCGTTTCTGGTTTCATTATACATCTTCTAATACAGCAGCTATTGCCTTCCTAACTGTCCCTGGAAGGAGGATCCTCTTTTGTGTTCCTTCTCAGTTTCTTGCCTCTGGGTGAAAGGAGTTTTTCCTTTAAGCCCTTTAGAAGGGTTAGGGTGTGTCATAACGTTGGCCTGGAAACCCTTTGAGACTAACTGATTATGGGCTGTGCTATTAAAGTTGTCATCCCGGTTCTTACCTCATGTGATCCATGGGTTGGGTTGGCATTCACGGCACCGATGGCCCTGCGAGGGGAGTAGCACGTGGAAACCGCCACCTGGCCCAGAGAGCCCTCTATGTGGACCACTGTCATAAACCAAACCGTTGGTGCATGTTCAAGACAACAGAAGGAAACAGTTGGGTTCAGCAGCTAAACTGAGTTGAAGACCCTGCTCTCATGTCCGTAAACTAACCAATGGTACACCATGTACCAACGGGAAAATGTATTAAGGGCAGGGGTTACAAAAACGCTTTTGTGCAAAGATGCGCCAGAACGTACCAGCAACTTGCTTTGGCCCCTGCACCCTTCAATAAAACATGTCCAGACCTGAATACTTTTAAATTGGATATACAAACTATTGGTTAAACGACAATGGTGAGTTTTTAAAATTGAAGATGACCTGGTGTGTAGGGTTCAGTCTTAGTGATGTAGGGCGTGGTGAGTTTAGGAGGGTCCCTCTTGCTCCGCATTCCCAGCTCCTCCTCCACCAGCTTGGCCTCCATCCGCCGGTAATATTCCTACAAAATAACCAACGTCACCATGACCCACTCAGCCAGCCCATCCTCACCCCCAGAGAGTGGTCATTCCCACTCTATGTGAGTGAGGGCCATCTCCACCCAGAGAGAAGAGGGTTGGTCCTCCCCACCCAGAGAGAGAGGGATGTCATCCCCACCTGGTAGTAGTAGTCCTCCAGGTAAGGGTTCTCCGTCTGAAGCTGGATCATCTGTAGCCTGGTGATCCACTCCTTCTCCTTCTCCGTCATCAGGTGGCAGTAGGGGTCCCAGCTCTCCGCCTTCCTGAGTGATGAGCCATCATCCATAGTTAGATCATCCAGACATGTGAGATTAGATTATCACCTACACCATGGAGCATAACCCTCGTAGACCAGCAGTCAGACCCACCTCGCCGCTGTCCGCTTCTGGGTGAGCAGTCTCTTGTGTTGGGGGTGGAGCTGGGTTACGGGCCCAGGGTACCTGGGTGGGAGACCGTGTCAATATGAAGGCCTCCTAGGAAACCCCTTTAAATGGGCGTTCTTGTTAGAATTAAAAAACCTCCAGCGTTCAAATTGTGGGAAAACTAAAGTCCTATGCATTAAATACCCACAGTGAATATCAAACATCAGCAGTATAATCTGCCCAAATGGGGTATTGCAGACATTTTCTGATTGGCTGATGGTATTTATAAATAGTGACTTCAACAGGCACCATTTTAAATCAGCGCCGTAGTTTAGTTCTAGGTTACAATGTACCAACACTCCTGCTGCAAAGAACATCAATCTACCACCGACTGAAAACTACAACCCAACCTGAGAGGCTGCACAGGATTGGTCGAAGGGCTGTAGAAGGGGGAGGGGCCTGGGGAGTTGGCACCAAAGCGCAGCTGCATCATCTTGGGGGTCTGAGGCTGAAACAGGTAACATTAGAACACGAGGAGTTTAACCTTCCTACACCTTGCAAGCTCTGGATCACAGCACAGTGACCCTCACTTCATATTTGTTTACAAGACAAACCAATGACCATGATAGCCAAGCACCAAAACGTGAGCAGTGTCTGGCGCTGGAATGTACCTGGCTGTAAGGTGAGCTACAGTGATGTTTACCTGGCTGTACTGTTGGGAGGTCACCTGTCGTGGCTGGACCAGGGAACCAGGGATCATGGAGCTGTTCATCTGAGAGACCAACATCAGGAGAGCTTTAAAGACCACACGCTTGTAATATAGACTGTTAAGATTCACCCTGTCAATACTGCATGTAATGAATGTTGTACAATATGAAGTCCAAAAAGTTACATTTACGAGTGAATCTCCAAACATTTTACATGTCAGGGGTATGATAGGGTTAACAGACATTAACCTAAACACTTGAATAGTCCTGCATTGAATGGATCTGTATGAAGAAGGTTAATGAACGAGGTGGACGTACCCAGTTCTTGAGGAGAGGGGCCGGGCATGGCACAGGGCGATGGGGGAAGAGTCTATTGGAGAAGCCTTCTCCCCTGGGCAGAGTATTCCGTCCTCTGAACCCTGAGAAGGGGTATGGAGAGTCCAGCATTCCTCGGTGACCTCTGCCCCCGTGGCCATCGATCACACAGATGATAGCATTGTCCTGCACACACACACAAACATGACAACAGTCTAGCTCAACTGTGAGAGCATGGCACCATTACTGCAAGGGTTAGGGGTTCCATTCTCCGTCTAGCTGAACTGGTAGCGCACAGTAGTAACACTGCAAGGGATAGGGGTTAATTTCCCACAGGGGATTGCAAGACTGCCTGACAAATTTGAGAATGCGCATTAGTCTGGAACCTCCCAGTTCGTTTTAGAGTTCCAAGGGATTTATCAACGGACTGCAACAACCCTGTATTGCTAACCAATCTTCATAGTGAAGGCCTCAACTGCCCCATGAACACAGATCCAAGATGATATAATGAAGGACCTCTAGTATGGAGCCGGTCATTCGGTTCTTCCTGTAGGACGGCCCCATCCACTGAAACACAACCCACACCAGTTAAAACATCACACTTTCAGTGGTTGATAAAAGTACTTCCAAAGACATGGGTCTTCTCAAAATAACTTTCAAAGCTAAAATAATGCAGCGTCAAAAGTTTATCAAAAGTTAAATAATGACGTTGAATGGTGCATTTCCTTTACCAATGTACGTTTTTTTTTCTTTAAATAACCATTTCTTCTATAAATAACTTATGGTTGTGTGCTGTTTGAGTACAGACCAAGTCTGTTTCCCCCTCTACTGTAGACAAACAGGAGGAGACAACTCACGCCTGCTCTCTCCATAGTGGCCCAGGGCAGAGTGGCTCCGCAGTCCACTATAGCACTGTCAAATGTCTGAAACACAGAGCAGTACTCACACACACAGTGGCCAAGAGCAGGGAAGGGTGGATGGATACCAAATCCTTCCAATGCAGATGGTTAAGTTTTATGTATCAAATCATAATTAAACAAATAATGACAAGGTAATATTTATCATGAGAGCGAACAACACAGGCCTTCCTTTTCTTTTTTGCTGTTCGTCCTTAACAATTTTCACTCTAGTAAGCAAATATTTCCCGTTTTGTGTACACAAGAAGTATCGGCAGCCTATCCTTGGTATAGAATCTAAAGGGATATCAGTGGCATCGCTGATCACTAGTCAGGATCGGGGGGGGGGGGGGGGGGGGCTGTGATTACCTTGAGGCTGGGCCGGCCTTCCACCGTTCTGACCACTGCTGGGTCCTCAAACATCTGTGCTCTGATCCTGCCCCCCCGCACCCCTCGTCCTCCTCCTCTGCTGCTCCGCTGCCCCCGTAGGCTGAGGGGAACCAGCTGCTCCTTGTGTCTGGGAAGGGGGGAGGGAGGGAGGGGGCAGGAAGGAGGGGACACTCTCGGGGAAGGAGCGTCCATTGGTGGGGGAGGAACGATGACATCGCTCTCCTTGTGCTCCACATCCAGATCTAGGTGGAAGAAGACAGGACCTGCTGATGGATTCTGTTATAGATTCATAGCCATCATTCACCACCCCACGAGCACCTCAGGAGCTTGCACGCGACTTGGCACGAGCTGAGAATGTGCCAACAACAGGGATGAATACACATGCATGAACATGGACTTTCTAATCAAAATAGACACATTAACGCAAAGAGAAGGAACACAGGTCCCCTTCCCCCAGTGCGTGATTGTGGTTCCTCACCCATGCCAAACGTCTCATCATTGTAGAAGTCGATGTCTTCGTCCTCTTCAGCCATGGCCTGGAGACCGCAGTCCATCTTTTCCTCCTCCCAGACACCTCCACCATCGGGCCACGATACCCCCTCCTCCTCCTTTGGAACCGACGGACACTGACCCCCAGAGAGATGAAAGACCACAGTTCAGGATTCAGCACTTTGACGCCTGCTCCTTGAGGAGCCCTAATTCTTGGATGAAGACCTGCTCCTGGTTCACACACGCTCTCTCAGACCACTGTACAATAGTCATCTGTGTGCCCATGAAACAGATTTAGAACCATGGAGTTCCATTCAACATAGTCGTTAGCCATTATTTAAAGTAGTAGAAATTAAAAGAAAGTTACATCTATTATTGGAGTTTAATCAAAGTGTATTATCCATTCAGCAATAGGAAACAACATTTCCAAACTTTATCTCCAAGTTATTCCACACTATGATGTCATGTTTTGCTGGTTTGGTTGTCACCTGTAGTCCATTACGACTCGTGCGTAATTGACACACGGCAAGCTCTATATTCCAAGTGTAACATTAATCAGTTGCCATGTTTAAAACAAAAATACGGAGAGACTTCGAATAGGATTGTGTCCAACCTCATTGATGTTTGGTAAATGCGTGGCGCATGGTATGGGACAACCACCATACCCAGTCAATTAAGGAGACCGCACGCTTTTAGACTATAGACTTTGGACTTTTACGGCAATACGATTATTTGTAGTTACTAAACAATATGATTTAAAAGCCACTGCCACGCAGACCCTTCAAGCTATGAGTCCTAATTGATTGACATAGCAAGTAAATATTGATCATACAGATCCCTATTTAAATCGCGGGCCAACAAGCCGACACGTGCGCGCGGAAATTATGTGACTTGTAATTGATTTAGGAAACTATTACTTACCCGCTGTTCTGAGTCACTCATGGTGTGTGTTCGTGTGTTGGGAACGTTACTGACTTGATACTCGTGTGTCGCTCTGAATCCTGTTACCTGTCTCACAGACACCTGTTCACGCGCTCATCAGCCTATTTAAATGAGCGCGCAGGCGCACAGCTGCGCCAACACAACTAGATGACGCACAGACAGCAACAGACCATAATTCATTGTGTTTCAGTTTATTCTTTGGTATAATAAAAATGCATAGAAAAAGTGACAAAATAATACAACGAAACAGCTTTGGCACATAATCGTTGTGAGTACATAAAAGTGGTTTAGGCGGTATACGTTATTTATTAAAGCCATAGCAGTGACAATATAATACTATTGGTAGTGTAAAGTGGAAATAGTATAGGAAATCTCCTTCATTTAAACACTCATTTTAAACTCTCAATTAAGATTTTATATTTCACTCTTCATGGTTCATGTTATCCTTTTATGCAAGACAGCACCATGGTCAATATTAAATTTGAATATGTACACAATGTAAACAAATTACATACAACAATTAGAAACTTCAATCGCTTATCAATTAAAAGCATTTTAGGGAAGCATCGATGCCACTTTATGACCAAGACCAGAACCAGTCCTGGTACTCTACAGACGTTTACCCTGTATAGAAGTAATGGTCATTTTATCTAAATAGAAAACAGTTGTAAAAACATTGTATGAGTTGGATTTGGATATTGGGGGGATTCTCTGGTACAAAAGTAATGTTCAAGGTGTCGGACCACCAGTGTCAGTATCGGTGCTTGGTGTCAACACCACAGTATCTGGCAGTCCTTGGACCAACATACCACAGGCCACTGTCCTGCACGACGAACAGACTGACTAACATAATGACTGTCAGTCGGTCACTCTAACAGACTGATGGCATACAGGCCGACAGATTGACAGACTAGTGGACTAACAGCGGGTCGTCTGACGCCTCCCCTCCTGCCTCTTCTCATCCGAAAAGCTTGATGAAGCAGGGGTGGCAGTAGGGTTTGTTCTCCTGCTCCTTGAAGCAGCCCTTGCTCAGGGGCTTGAGGCAGAAGTGGCAGACCAGGTGGTGGGGGTGGAACTTGGCTCCCATGGCGGTGACGCAGCGACCCAGGATGGGCTGCTGGCAGGCCTGGCAAAGGCTGCCTCGGCTCTGATGGTAGTGGGCCTCACACAGCGGCTGGCCCTCGTGCTCGAAGAAACTCCCATTCACGAAGGGGCTGTAGCACTCCTGGAGGGGAGGGGCAGACGCCGGGCTCGGTCAGCACATCAAACACGTCTCAGATATACAGATAGTGCAGCCAAACCCACACCCAATGCACCTAAACACACATCCAATGTACCCAAACACACATCCACACACCTGACACATACAGACATAGCTAGACATACCTCAAACACACATGAAATTACATACACACATCAAATGTACACCTAACACAACCGAAACCACCTAAGCACACACTCTACACCCATAAGCCCAAGCACACACCCAACGCATCAAAACACAGCAAGACATTTACATTTCTACCCAACGATACCTCAAGCACACCTAAACACACCTCAACTTACATACACACACACACACACACCAAACACACCCAAATAAATGTAATGTTGTTGTGAGAAATTACATGATTATATTGTGATTGCAGTAGTTTTTATCATAAGGAAAATATCACATTATCTGTGTTATCGATAAGGCCTGACAGTCTTGATGAGGAAGATGAAGATGAGGTGTTCCTCACCCGGCAGACGAAGCACTGTGGGTGCCAGAGGGAATTCAGAGCTGAGATGTAGTTCTCCAGTATTGGTTGAGTGCAGCCTTGACAACGGGAGGCGAAGAGGTTCAAAAAGCATTGCTGGCAATACTGCAGGCCCTCGCGGTCATGGAAACCTAGACGACATCACATGAAGGTTTGACTCTCTGGTTCCTTTGATGTTTTAACTCACTAGTCTCGTCCCTGGATACTTTAACTCATTAGTCTCTGGTTCCTTTGATGTTTTAACTCACTAGTCTTCCTGGGGTCCACACATAACGCAGAATACATAAAAACCATAAGTATATACATTTCATAATGTTCATAATTCATAATAGTTTGTGTGTGCGTGTGTGGGTGTGTGTGTTACCTTCATCTCCGAAGGCTCTGCTACATTTGACACAGCAGAAACACTCCGGGTGCCAGTTCTTATCCAACGCCGTCACCATTTTCTACCAGGAATACAATAACATCTTACATATTAATGTAACTTATATTTTATTAATAATATATCCTATATTTTATATAATATATACTATCCTGCACACAAACACACACACACACACACACGCACTCAAGCATGTACAATCATATACACACACACACACACACACTAACGCACTCAAGCACAACCACACACACACACACACACACACACACACACACACTCCTCCTCACGTTGAGGATGGGCTTGCTGCAGTGGGCACAGTGGGGGGAGAACAGTGTGAAGTAGTCGGCCTCGCAGTACGGACGGCCGTCCTTCTCAAAGAAGTTCCGGCTGCCGAGCTCAGCCTCGCACTCGCTGCACACAAAGTGTTCAGGGTGCCACACCTTCCCCAGCGCAGTCACCACCTGGGGAGAGAGGAGATGAATAACTATACAACTATATATAACTATACATAACTATATATAATATATAATTATATATAACTACACAACCAGACATACAACCACCGTCCCCAGGGTAGTCATCACCTAGGGAGAGGAGATTCATAACTATATATCATATATAACTATATATAACTATATACAATATATAACTATATATATATATATATAACTACAGACACTTTTATCCAAAGTGAAATGGTGAATTCAGATGCAGGTCATTAAGGAGCAGGTAGTGGTTAGGGGGCTTTTTGTTCAAGGATGCCCTAAGTTGGACCTTGGCCATTGGGGTACTCTACTAGACTGCCCCCTACAGTCAGCTCTAAAGTCAGACTCCACTGTAAACCTCCTCTCAGCTAAACCTGGAGCCAAACATTTATGGAGACCTCACCTGTCCCACTACAGGCTTCTGGCAGGCACAGCAGTTTCCCTTAGAGGAGGTCTGGACCCCCTGCCTGGTCAGGTCTGATTGGAGGAGCCCCAGCATGCTGTCCAATGAGCCGCCAGACGAGGCCTGTGGGGGCGGTGCTGGCTGCTGAGGGACTGACACAGCTTGAGTGACAGGTATGACTGGCTAATAGGAGACAGGGATAGATGGTGTCAACACGATTATTGGTATTGATGTTATTGTTATCATGGGTGTATGATCTGCTGTGTGTTGTGTGTTGTAGAGTGTTCTGTGTCGCAGATTGGGGCAGGTTAAATAATGTGGTTAGCATGTTGTATATAGTGTGCAGCATGTTATATTCTGAAATGTGAATGGTTTTGTGTGTAGTGTGTTGTAGTGAGTGTAGCATGTAATGTGTAGCATGTAGCCTGTAGCCTGTAGCCTTTAGTGTGTAGACCGTTAGCATGTAGCGTGTAGTGTGTAGAATGTAGTATGTAGCTTGTAGAGTGTAACCTGTAGCCTGTAGCATCTAGCCTGTAGATTGTGTGGAGAATGCAGCCCATAGTGTGAGGCTTATATCTCTATGTGTGTAGCATGTAGCATGTAGCGTGTTTCTGGACTCACAGTACTGTGGACTCTGAAGTCGGAGAGAGAAGCCATCAGTTTGTCCAACTCAAGAGTAGCCGAGGTGGCGGAGGGCTTCCCTGAGCTACAACACAACACACATTCTTTACACTCACTTTTACATACTGTTACACACAGTATAACACAATACACACTGTTAACACACAGTAAATAGTTGATAGTGCTTATTACATAAGTCTATAATAATGTTGGTAATCTTTCATGTATCAAAATTACATAGAATGGTTCAGTAGTTCTCAACCACTTTTGGCCTGTGACCCCATTTCTGGGTTCACAAAATTGCAGCACGAACTTACATTTTTACCTCAGTGAACGTATGCACATCGCCTATCTAAAGCTCATAAGCAATAAGCAATCTACTCCCAGGTTGGGAAACACAGGGATAGTTCATGAAGGTAATGTGAGTGGAGAGCTCTCTCTAGTGGCTGAGTTAGAAACTACCTGGGAGATATCTTCTCCTCTTCTTTCTTAGTGCTGGGGAACTGTGCCAGGATCTCATCTGGAAACACACACAAACACACACAAACAAACACACACACACACACACACACACACACACACACACACACAAACAAACACACACACACCTGCTGGTCAGGAGGGAACCCAACTGTTGTTTTAAGTGTCTTATTGTTTGCCTACACTGTTGTACACACAGCTTGCACACAACCTTTTTACACATTTTAAATATATCTTTTTTAATAATGTTCAAACGCACACAAACACACATACACACACCCCACACAGCCAGTACCGGTGATGTTGAACTGCGTGGCATTGAGCTCCTGCAGAAGATGGTCCAGCTCACTGAGACCCCCACCCAGCAGGGATGAGGAGAAAGCCGGGGGGGCTTCGGCCACACGAGGCGACCGAGTCTTACACACTGTGCTAAGAGAGAGAGAGAGAGAGAGAGAGAGAGAGAGAGAGAGGAACACACTGGTGAGGACAGATGGAGAGAGAGTGAGAGCAAAAGAGAGACCGTCCTATTTCGGCGCAATTGCAGAGCCCCTATCATGGCCATGGGTTACCATGGGGACTCGATGTGTCTATCTCCATGGTGACTGAATCTTTTTTGATGGTTACTCTCTGCATCTGTTTCCATGGAGGCTATCTGTTTCTATGGTGACTCGGTGTATCTGTTGCCATGGTGACTCTGTATATGTTTAAATGGTGACTATATATCTGTTTCCATGGTGACTTTGTATCTTTTTCCATGGTGACTCTATATCTGTTTCAATCGTCACAGAATCTGTTTCAATGGTCACTGTATCTGTTTCCATGGCCACTGCATCTGTTTCCATGGTGACTCTGTCTGGGTTGGCATGGTGACTTGGTGAATCTGTTGCTAGGCAACATATAAGTGAGGGTACCTGTAGAGCTTGTCAGGGGTGTTGTTTTGGGGATCTCCAGACTTCATGGCCGCCGAGACCGTCTAGAAAACAAAAGTCAGATATTAGCCTTGTTCTGTACGGTTCTAAATATGTTTCTATATAGTTTTATAGGGTTCTATATGGTTGTGTATGGCTATATAAGGTTTGATATGTTTCTACATGTTGTTATATGTTCTAAAGGCTTCTATAAATTTTAATATATATTGCTAACTTGCTTCACAACTTCCTAGTCACACATTTAGGGTGTGTGTGTCAATGCTATTCCAAGATGGATGGGTGTCAGCGTGTACTGGGCAGACATACAATAATAAAACAACCAACAACACATCACCATGGCAACATGGTGATGGTGGCAGCATCGTCTCTACAAAGTGTGCGGATCATCTCCTTAGCAACCAGACACCTACCTGCTGGGGGGTGTAGGCCGGGGGAGGAGGGCGGTCTTGGGCAGAGTCTCGGGAGGCCGTTGAGGCAGCGTCAGAGGTCACTTGGGGTTCAGAGGTCAACAAGACGGGACCCCGAGATACAGGTGAAGTGGTACTCTCCAGGTCAGCTAAGAGAGCATCTGGAGAGAGAAAGAGAGAGAGCGATAGAGAGAGAAAGTGATAGGGAGAAGGAGAGATACAGAGAGGAGGAAGGAGGCAGTTAAATAGGGAAGGCCAGGGAATAGATAGACAATGATAGATGACTAGAATGGAGAAGAAGAATACAACTAGAAGTGTGATGACTGGGATTATAGTTTCCTCAATCATACAGTCTGGTCATTGTGACACTAACCCTGTCGCAAGGGTTGTACTGTTACTACAACGTCTTTCTGTTCTCAATAATCCCTTCCTGCAACACCTGACCTTACCTTACTAACCTTACCTTAACTATCTCTGACCTTACACCTAACCTTAACCATATCTAACCTAATAAACACAAATCTCTTATCTAATACCTAAACTAAACCATCTCTAGCATAATACTTCAACTGAACCATCTCTTAGATAAGAGTATGGTAGTTAATAAATATGATTTGTTGGTTAGTAAAGCAGGTGAGTCAGATGCAGGTTCACCAAACAGACAAAGCAAGCAGAGAAGGGGTGGAGCCTATGCAGGACTAATGGAATAGATGACAGATAGATGGACTGACAGACATGCAGACAGACAGGCAGGCAGACAGACATGCAGAAAGAAATGCAGGCAGGCAGACAGACAGACAGACAGACAGGTTACGTACCAAACACAACAACACGAGGACTGAGTGGGTAGCTCTCAGGCCCTGCTAGAGAAAGACACACACGTCAGCCAGAGTATAGCACACACACACACACACACACACACACACACACACACACACACACACACACACACACACACACACACACACACACACACAAAGCTCCCGGTCACACACACCATTTAAGCATGTGGAAGTTGGGTGCAGGTATCAGATAATCAAGCCCTAGCTTATCGAAGACCCCCAAAAGGAAGTTATATTGCAGAACATTTCCCGTTGGTGGTCTGACCGCCTTCAGAGAGAAGGCATTATCACTGTGTGACACTGTGTGACATCACCACGGACACTTCCTTGTGTAAGTGACTTCACCACAGATACGCTTCCTCGCTCTGAAATGTTAATTTCATGCATCATAAGACTTGTATTTTTCTTGAGGGAAGTGTTTTGTCATTTAGAGACAGAGTTAAGAGTTAGGAACGAACAGCATCATGAAAATAACAGCACTTTAGAAGCAAAGTGAAAATTCTAACTTCCAATTCCAAATAGTACTAAGTAGCAAGAGTTGAAATAAGAGACAAGGATTAAAAGCCAGACTTAAAAACAGGATGTCTAACACCTTACATTCCATAAGGGTCCTAAACCTATTGATTTGGATGATGTGGGTCGGTATCATTACACATAACTGATTGCCTGTATTACAGAGCTAGGCAATAACAGATTAATAGATTATAGTTCATAATCTCTGGCTGGTATTGTAATGGTCAAGAAATAAACAGATCCACTCATTGTCATTCCCAGTTTTGTGTTCTGAAATAATGATGATATGAAAATACTGACCCACTACTCTCCCCCTTTCCCTTTCTCTTTCTCTGTCTCGCTTTCATAAACAGCCCCACACACACACCTCTCAGAGTGTGTGTCCTGCTCTTATAAGGAGCTGAGCGTGGCTGGATGCAGATGACCATATTTAGAGTCCTGCCGTGCTGTTTCTGTTGGCCTGCGGTCGCGCCAACGAGAGGTCTTCCCACTCAGAGCCATGGCCCGCCGTCACCAAGGCAATGCAGCGTAAACAAGCTTCTAGAGCTCTGATTCACGCAGAGCTGCAATCCAACACAGATGTTCCTCCGTTTCACCTTCCCTCCAGCTACGCTACGCTACACCCCCCACTAACTCTACCCACCACCATCACACCACCCTCTACTAACACCACTCTCCCTCCGTCTACACCAGACTGGACCCCCACTAATGCCACTTCAACTAATACACCTCCCCCAATGACACCAACGTCATCACCACCCACTCCCTCTACCACCCTCACTACCAACATCCTCACCACCCACTACTACACACTTCACCACCACCAGGACCCAGCACTCAGACTACCAGATTTGCTAGGGCACCTCCAGTGAACACTCTAACCCACCACCATCATTATTACCTCTTCCTCCCACATCATCATCGTCATCATCATCACTACTCCCTCCTCCACCACCCACACCACCACCATCATGAGGAACAAGGATTAAGTTTAGGCATTCGATTAGAGAGAGTTAAGTTTAGGCATGAGGGTTACAGATGGTTAAATTTAGGTATTAGGTTAGGGATGGTTCAGTTTAGGTATTATGTTGAAGATGGTAAAGACTAGGTATTAGGTTAGAGAGGGTTCCGTTTAGGTATTAGGGTTACAGATGGTTAAGTTTAGGTGTTAAGTTAGAGAGGGTTAAGTTGAGGTGTTATGTTAGAGAGGGTAAAGTTTAGGAATTAGGTTAGAGCTGATTAAGTTTAGGTATTAGGTTAGAGATGGTAAAGACTAGGTATTAGGTTATAACATCTTAGTTTAGGTATTAGGTTAGAGATGGTAAAGTTTAGGTATTAGGTTAGAGATGGTTAAGGTTAGAGATGGTTAAGTTTAGGTATTAGGTTAGAGATGGTTTAGTTTAGGTCTTATGTTAGAGATGGTCAAGTTTAGATGTGGTTGTGGTCAGGATAAGGATCTGAGAAAAACCATTGCATCATGGGAATACTCATCTGGACCATCTAGTCGCAGTTCCAGTGTCTCCTCCTACCCTTACTTTTCTATTCTGTGGCTTCCTCTGTTGAAACAGCACCACAGCACTGGTCTATTTCCATCGACAAGACACATCGCCAACAAATAAAATTTTCTACAGCAGCATTTGAAGGCAGAAACATGGGAAAAGGGACCAAATGAACGATATTTATGATAGAAGACTGTCCATCCGGCTGAGTTAATAACACACTGATGGACTGGGAAGCTCTTCACATCGAATCAACAGGACTTGATTACATTTTCTGTAAATAAAGACCTCTCTGACAGGGACATTAGAAAGCTGTCCCTGTGTGTGTGTGTGTGTGTGTGTGTGTGTGTGTGTGTGTGTGTGTGTGTGTGTGTGTGTGTGTGTGTGTGTGTGTGTGTGTGTGTGTGTGTGTGTGTTTGAAGAGGCAAAGCAAACATGCATTCAGATGACTAGTGTCCATCGCCATGGGTGGTATCGAACACGACTGCCTCAGATCGCTGTTCAATACTTGATCAAACCAAACATGTTTTTTCCTGAAACGGAATAGAAGTCGTAGGCTGCTTCTACTCGGACAATAAACCAGAGAAATATATGTTATCTTACCTCTCAAATATTTGGTTATTTCTATGTTAAAACACTTTTACGAAAGTATAGATTTGTTTATCCTACATAATTATCCTCCTCACTTTATTTGACGCACCGCTTCTGAAGACAATGTTTGAGTAAGAAACGCTAACATGAACATGCTATACATACCCAAATCATCCATTATTACAGCTTCAACTGTTTGCCCGCTTATACACAGAAAATATTGCCACCGTTAACCAGTTTTCTTCTTTTCCAGAGCAGTTCCCGGTGTCCGGTAACACTTTATAGACTAGTCTTGGTAACAGCGCAATTGTCTACGCTGGCCCCCTGAATAAAAAAACTCCGTCCCGTTATTCACCGAATAAGAGAAGAGGGCGTTCTGTCTTTTCCCTTCCTGTGTAATGTAATGTAGTATAACGTAAAGGTCGGTCGCCCAACGCACTACCGCGAGCTCAAACCGGAGGCGTGGTCACATCCCTGCGGTAACACCCCCCCCCCCCCATTCCCCGGACACATGACGTCACCCCAGACATTCCTAGACCATATTTGGGATAGAAATTTAAGGATTTTGCGGTTGTAGAGCAAGACCAGCAGTAGGCTACCCATATGCCTTTCGGTTTTAGTTATATTGGTTAAAATTAAACTAATATGTGCATTGTATTTTCCTATTTAAATGAAGGTTGCAGCCAACTGTCAGTCTGCCCCAGAGCAGTTTAATTGAGATGTCTAAACTGAACCCAGAACGTTATTTCCGACTTCATCCCCACCCACAACGATGCATGTTTAGAGTAACATTGTAACATAAATCTAAAAATGTTAGACTATACACCCATACCCCAAATAAGGCTTTAGATTACTTTTAAAAACAGCGCATCAACCAAGAATAGAACAAATCTCAGCAACGTAAAAAAAGAAACAAACAAACAACTTTATTTGAGCTCACAGTTACAAGCTATGTTCATATTGTGAATGAGGGGTGGGTGGGGGGGGGGGGGTGGGGGTGGGGGTGGGGGGGGGGTGTACATGTGCCACGCATGGTGTTGTGACAAGACATGAGTTTATCATCCTGGTCATTCTTCAGACCTGTTGAACCAACAGACTCTGAAACTGGACCCCTGGTTCTGGAACGGCCCACCTAGCTCTCAGAGCTGTGATTCCTCAAAAAGGCTCTTACAACAGGACATGACAGAGCTTGGGTCATACTAGAGACATGACAGCACAGGATCTTTAAATAAAACTAAACAGCATTTACAGTGTTGAGGAGGGAGACGTCTGGCCTCCTGCCGAGATCAGAACATCACGCTTGGCAAAATAAAAGGTTGAGGTGGAAAGTTCTCAGCTCTCTTTTCCTAGTGGTCCTACACAACCCAACCAGTCTGGTTGGGTTGTGTAGGACCACTAGGAAAATGGGTATGTTCAAGCTCTAGTTCACTAGAAACAAGTACCTCCAAGCTCTAGTGCAGTAGAAAGAAAGGTACTTTCATTTCTAACTCACTAGAAAGATAGGTACCTTCAATCTCTAGCTCACTGGGAAGATACCTTCAACTTCAGTAGAAGATAGACAATGAGTTCACTAGGAACATGGGTACCTCCACCTTTGTAATCAATAGAAAGATAGGCATCTAAGTTGTAAGAGGCAACTTAAACTTCTATTTCACTTGAAAGATAGGTACCATCCCCCTTTAGTTCACTAGTAAGATGGGTACCTTCCCTCTCTAGTAAAGTAGAGAGATAGGTACCTCCCTCCTCCAGTTCACTAGTAGGATAGGTACCTCCCCCCTGCAGTTTACTACTAAAATAGGTACCTCCCATCTCTAGTTCACTAGTAAGATAGGTACCTCCCCCTCTAGTTCACTAGTAAGACAGGTACCTTCCCCCTCTAGTTCACTAGTAAGACAGGTACCTTCCCCCTCTAGCCAACTAGAAAGACCGGTACCGCCAACCGTCTCCTGAATACATCAACATGATAATAAAGATAATGTGGGTGGGCATGCTAGCCGGATTAAAGGAGCTGACAGGCTGAGAAGGCTAACAGGAAGTGATGTGCAGAGGAGAGAGAGAGTGGGCGTGTTGGAGGTACCAGGAGGAGGAGGGCTCCGTTTGGGTCATCTAAAAGTGCCCTCTCCCCAATGCTGTCCTGTGATTTAACTGATATAATGGCTCCCACCCCCACCCTCCCTCAACCCCTCACTGGACGGTCTGCTCGCTGGCCGTGCTGCTGGAGTCCTGTGGCTTCATGACGTCTGGTAACTCTGGAGGGCTGGAGAAGCTCTCCATCTGGAGCGCCTCAAACATCTCGTCTGGAGCAGAGGAAGAGAGGGCAGGGATCAGGTCAGGAACAGGCCCACAACAGATCCACAATGAATACAGATCATGTAAGGAACAGGACAAACATGCACCTATCAAGATGATCAGATCCCAAGAAAACATCATGCTCATGAACCCATAGAACAAGAACATGTAGCACAGTGCATCAAGAACATGGCTCATATCAAGAACATGGATCATGCGAGTTTGACACGTCACGAAGTGTGAACCTGGATTTTAATTTCTGGAAGCTACTGCAGTTACTAGCAGACCAGGCTCATCATCAGAAACGATAGGGGATAAGTCATACGTCCATGACAAGCTCCAAAAGAGTTCAGTGTCTGCTTTGCCATTCATTCTGTATTGGATGGAGCACAACCTAGCATCGGCGCTACCCTGGGTGCTGCTACACTCCAAGATCCATGGACCCAGTGCCAAGCTTGATGCTGACCTTTCAGTTAACCAACCAATCACATTCCACTCTGATATAGTGGCAGTGAAATAAAATAGTGAACAGTTTTATTAATGAATAATTCCTAAATATGCCATTATACTGCCAGAAAGCAAAGAAACAAGGAAGGAAAACAAATTATTTGCATAGTTCATTCTGAACAATTGAATTTGAGATTACGTCAACTGCCGGTTCTGTCTCGAAAGCCAAACCTAGCTTGTCATGGACATGTGGCTTTACAGACTCAGACAGTGGCTTGGTAGTCAAAGTTTAACTTATATTAAACACTGATTAACAACTGACAAAGCCATTTCATGTGTCAGAGAAGGCTGTGATAGAGCATATCAACGCAGCTTGCATCTGGCTAATTCATGGTGAATTAACATTAACAACACTTCATCAGAACTTTGTGATGACTTTTTGTCTAATATGAAACTGGAGATTAGGACAAACAAAGCTCTAAAGAAGACACATCTTTGTCTGCTTGGGTGTTCAGCCATGGAAACGTGTTCATGCTAATGAATAGTACCAAGGTCACATGATATCAACCTGCAGACAAACAGCATAACCAACACAAAAAGGCAACTCCCTTGAAGAAAACGTAATAATAATAATAATAATAATAACCATAACATTACAATGCCCCCCGTTCGTTAACCATCTGGGATTAATAAAGTACACTTATTTTAAAAACAAACCTCCTGATACATTACAAGCCCTTAATAAAATTATTCTTTTTAGCCATGCTAATACATTACAAGCCCATAAGAAGCTTCTTCATGCTAGGCCTGCTATAACTTTACAACCCCTTGAGAAGCATCTCTCCGTGTTTGCTTCCTGGTAGCAGGACGTACCGGTGATGCGGAAGGCCAGGCCAACGGTACCGGGCGCTTGGGGTCGGGCTGTCTGACTGGTGAAGCCACAGTCTCCCAGAGACTTACTGTCCTCCAACAGCTGCTCGTCCTGGTGAGAGGACAAGATATTGACACTGAGTGTCTTGATGCGCAACACTGAAGATAAAACAGGACAGTCGGAGTGTTTACATGCACCGCTCGTTCTGATCAGTTTTCTTTAAAGATCCTTGTTGGGGCACTTTCATACATCAAGGTTTTAAAGGTTTTTCGATATCTCATTAAAGCCAACATGAAAGACGTCTCAGAATGAATGAATTTGTCTAGCACCCACTGTATAAATAAAGTTGTGATTGATTGATGACAGAACAGTAGCACACGACTGGCATTGACACAGGAGGAGAAAGACCCTGACTCACTTTGTAGAGGCGCTGGTCTTCAGGGGCCCTCTTCAGAATGCCCTCCACGATGCGTTTTAACTCGTACACGGTGGTCGACTCCTTGGCGTCCGTGAAGATGGTAGTCTTCTGACGCCGGATCATTAGAAAGACGTCCTGTGGGGAAAACAAAAGGTTTCACTCGGACAGGTCACAATCAAATTTTTTAACATCTATTAGCACATCTTTTTCTATATTTGTATTGCCTTACTTCGTGCCTTATTGCCTTATTTCGTGTTTTATATTGTTTTACTTAAATGTATTCCGTTTTCTAAAATGTTGAGCAAAGCAAAGAGTCAACTGAATCTGAAATTATCTGATAAGTTCATAAATAAACTCTCACCACGAGTGATTTATTTATTTTGTTGTTTCTGTTGTACTAGCAGTCAACTGCTGCCCAGTTAGTGCCCAGGGAACGGTACTGACAGTTTACGAAACAGAAAGTCTTTAGAGACCTCGTAGTTGGTGTAATGAGAAGATAAGAGTATGTAAATGATATTTCACTAGATGTTTGATATAGTCATATATTTATGTATAGGCATATTTTACGTCCATTTTTGTGTATATATGCAGATGTTCTATTATTTCACATTAGTTTATTCCTTACTGAATTTTTGTGTTTGTATTTTTATTTCTGCCATCCATTTTATTACATTTTTCTATCCTGAGCTGAGCAACTGTGACCCCCAGGATTCATAAAGTACTGCGATTCTAAAGTACTGCAAATCGGAATATTAGGAAATAGATCAGCAAGAGTTTATCATACGGTCTGCCGCAGTGGCTCCAAGTAAAGCTAACCTAGTAGCCTGTTAAACATTCAAACATCACATAGAATAAAATATAATCGTATCTTCTTGCAACATTGGCCTCTTTTCCAGAGATGGGCACTATAATATATGCACATCTGCCGTAGTAAATCGATCATAATCACGATAATAATGTGTTTTAAACTCACCATGTCGAGTGCTAAGCTAGCAAGCTCCGACCCTATGGCTCCAACTAGAGCCCCAGACCTGCAACGCGCATGCGCAAAGTCGTCCAAATAAACGTAAACGCGTCACCCCAAAAAGCGTAGCTTCACGGATGACGTGAGGGGCGGCGGCAGCGGCGCGTGGCAGCTTTCAGATTTGGCGCGAGCAGAGTTTGTTTGTTTGTGTGTAAATTATTTGAACCAGTCTTCGCGAGCCTCTCGGATTATCTTGAACGATGAACGCTGATAATACACCGGAAAACGGATCGTAGACGCTAACGTTAGCTAGCCAACAAACATTTTAGTGTCTTGGCGATGCCGGCCGGTGCTGTGGTCTTCGCTGCTGTTTATCAGCAGAAGATAGTTAACTGAGCTGGTGTTGTGGACGTGTACGGTAGACTGCGAGTTTAACAGGAGATGTCGACTTGTGGACCACAGGCTCGTCTGCTGTCGCACTTGTAACGTGGCTGACCCTCTTTATTGAGTCTTGAATGCCCGCGTGTGTCAACCGACTCGGGTAGGTACAGGCTGCTGTTCAGTTAGTAGTTAATTAACGTGATAACCAGACACTCGTTATTTTTAACCAGAGTAACGTTACTCCAGTACAAGAACTAACCCCACCTCTTACTTAATAAATAAAAAAGAATGCTGATTTACTGATCCGTCCTGCCAAACCTGTCAGTTGATCTGATGGTAATGCTGACCCGTTTCGGTCAGTCCAGTCTCCTCCGTTTATAACGGGCAGCATCGATCTCAGGGATTAACATATGAACAAACATCACTTTAATGAAACAGACGTTTACGACAATTACTTTTGCGTACTTTCAGGAGCAAGATGAATGCAGCAAAGTAAAAAGTTAAATATTGACATTTCCAGTACATGTTAAAGAGTTTCTCAAGAAAAGTAACATTTTCTATTTAGTTTTTTTGTCTGATGTCAGTTCTATCTCCGGTTATCAGCTCTATTATTTGTCAACATTAACTTTTTTTAAAGTTATTTTCCTTAATCAAACTTGACTTACTGCTGCCCTACCTGTTGTAATGGTTACAGCTCACTGCCTAGAGAGAAGCTTACGGCTGTCTGTCCCCCGCTGACGACCGCTGCCAGAATGATGTCTGTCGCCATGGAGACGACCCTGTCCACCACCCCTCTGCCCCTCCCTGTCCACTTCGCCCACGCAGAGCAGTCCTTCTCCCTAAAGAAGAGACGCCTCCCCTTCTCCTCCACCTCCTCCCCCCATTCCTCCCCCGTCTGCCTTTCCCGCTCCCTGCCCCCCCGGCCCTCCGCCAAGGGCTGTTGTGGGTCTGTGAGCAGGGTGTTCACCCCGCGACTGTCCCCCTGGTCCCCCCTGTCCCGCTCCCTCAGTGAGACCCAGCCCCCCGCCTCGCTGTATGACCCCGGCAAGCAGCAGTCCTTCTTCTCCCAGTGCTTCACCCACTTGGGCCTGCTGGGGCGCGGCTCCTTCGGGGAGGTCTACAAGGTGAGAGGCCGGCCCTGGTCCCCTGCTGAGGCTGGGTAGTCTAGTGGTTAGGTCGTCAGACTCCCAGAGCCAAATGGTACGGGGTCTGTTCCCCCCTATGTCCACAGTCTACCTGTAGGCATCCTAGGGCAAGATTCTACTCCTTAATGACATGTATCTGAATTTACTGTCGGGTGCCTTGGATGAAACTGTCTGCTAAATGACACATAGTTATAGGTTATTCAGTTTAAATAGGACAATTCACTGTTAAACTAATAACATAATACTCAGACATCCTTTCCCCAATTGGTGTGTATGCCCAGGTGCTGAGTCACCGAGACGGCCGCCAGTACGCAGTGAAGCGCTCCGTGCACCGCTTCCGGGGAGGTCGGGAACGCACGTGGAGCGTGAGGGAGGCACGGAACCATGAGCGCCTGGGACCACACCCCCACATCCTAGCCTTCATTGCAGCCTGGGAGGAGGGGGACCGCCTGCACATCCAGACAGAGCTCTGCTGTACCAACCTGCAGCTGCATGCAGAGAACCAGCCGGCTAACATAGGTCTGTTTATATATATATATATATATATATATAGCACTACAACCTACAGGACTATAACATATAGGACTACAACATTTAGAACCACAACATATAGAACCAGCTGGCTGACATAGGTGTCTTTATATGTAGGACTACAACATAAAGAACTACATATATATATATATATATATATATATATATATATATATATGAGAATGACTTCATTACTGCAGCTGCACACAGAACCAGCCTGAATAAAAATAATAGTAATGATCAAATAAGCAATACAACACCGCAGTATCTCCAGGCCCATCTTCAGATTCAGGTGACCTCAGTGAATCCGGGGAAGTTGTTTACCTGCTCTGTGTGTTTATCTCTCCAGACGAGGCAACAGCCTGGGCCTACCTGTGTGACCTGCTGTTGGCCCTGCAGCACCTGCACTCTCAGGGGTTCGTTCACCTAGACGTCAAGCCTGCTAACGTGTTCCTCACCAGGTCAGGACGCCTGAAGCTGGGGGACTTTGGCCTGCTGATGGAGCTGCAGCAGGGAGGGGTAGGACCAGTAAATGGGCGGGGCAGGGAGGACCTGCAGGAGGGGGATCCAAGGTACATGGCCCCGGAACTGCTCAGGGGAGAATACGGACCTGCTGCCGACGTCTTCAGGTAAGCACACCTGTCTAGAGGTGGTCTCACCTATCTTAAGGTGAGCACACCTGTCCATGTGACTGAATATCAAGTAAAGCTGAAGGTTTGTGTTACCTGCTGTCATGGGGTTTGGCTAATAAATGTCAATATATGTTCACAGTTGTATTCTTCTTGGCGGTAAACTATTTTATGTGTGTTGTCTGTTAGTTTGGGGGTGTCCATTTTGGAGCTGGTCTGTAACATGGAGGTTCCTAAGGGAGGAGAGGGCTGGCAGCAGCTACGGAAGGGCTGCCTTCCCACAGAGTTCACCAACGGTATGTTCCTCACTCACACCACGTCTTCCTTTCCTCTCCTCTCCTCTACTCTCTTCATTTGACTTGGGTCTTGTGTGCGATGAATTGGGTTTGTAAAAGTATTTTTCTGGATCAGACCCCTGATGTGTGTTGTTGTGTAGTCCTCTCCGATGAGCTGCAGACGGTGCTGAAGATGATGCTAGCTTCAGAGCCCTTGGAGAGAGCCAGCGTCCCTCACCTCCTGTCCCTCGCCTCTGTAAGGAGACGCATGTGGAGGAGGCGTCTCTCCCTTGTCCTCCAGGAGACTGCCCTCCTGTTGGCTTCTCTCTATCAGGTCAGACCAGGGACCTTCCTATGACCTGCTATACCAGGACTACGTGGGAAAAAAATGTAGAGTGATCTGGAACCTAAGTTAACTTGTAGAATGTCCCTCAACACAAGTTCACTTCTAGTATGGCCCACAACACCAATTAACTTCTAGAATGTTCCATAACAACTGCACCATTTAACGAGTTTAATGGGAATGTGGTTTCTGTGTAGTCGACGATGTGGTTCAGCTGGAGTTTGTGGTCGTTCCTGAGGCTGCCCTGGCTCCCCAGCTGGAAGACCCCTGCCCCCTGCACCCCTCCTAGGGACAGCTGGGAGAAGGAGTTCGCCCTGCCCTTCACCTCCAGGACCAGCAATGCTGCAAGTCTAGATGATGACACTGTGTTCCTGCAGGAATCCCTAGAACACTCCATGAACCTCTCCCCCTCCTTCCCAGAGAGGTAACCCCACCACCCATAGCTCTTGGCATACTAGTAATAAAGAACAAACTGCATATTATTATTATCCCAAAGAAATGTATATTTACTGAGTCATAACATTTGGAGACACACAAAAAGTTCAACTACCAGCAAAAAGGTACTGGGTTCAAGCCCCAAGGTCCACAGTCTACCTGTAGGAGTAAGTATCCCTAACCCTTAACTGCTCGTTAATAACCTGTCTCTATTCACTGTCTAACCCCTACTTGCTCCTTAATGACCTGTCTCTGTATTCACTGTCTAACCCCTACTTGCTCCTTAATGACCTGTCTCTGTATTCACTGTCTAACCCCTACCTGCTCCTTAATGACCTGTCTATGGTTGTGTGTGTGTGTCTGCAGGGTCCGCTCCAGGCTGTCTATGGGCAGCACCTCCACCCCCCTCCCAAGGTCGCCTCTTCGCACCCCCAGCCCAGGCCCTGTCCCCCTCCACCATCCACTCCAATGGCTCCGGCCGCACTCCCACCCATCACTCACGCCTTGGCTCTGCCCACAGCAGGAGCGGCACGCCGGTCGTGTATCCTAACTCCCCCGACAGCCACCGATCGCAACGCGGCAGCTCCACCCAGCGTTTACATGAGGACAAGGTGGAGGGGACTCTGAGCTGGAACCTGAGCATCGAACCAAAGAACCTACTAAAGCTGTTTGAGGATACAGAGCGAGAGGACCTACACTGATGCCAGGAGCACCCTTTGTCTCGACGACCTGCTGCCATGACGACGACCTGCTGCCTTGACAACGTGTTGTCATGACGACTAGCCATAGCAACAACCTGCTGCCACAACGACGACTCGCTGCCATGATGTTTCATGAATTAAGAGTGAATCCGTTTTAAGGGGATCTTTAAGGGATCAATTGTAAATAAGCTAAGAGCTTTTAAAGAAGCCTCTGTTGGATAACTATGCTGTTGACTGTTCATTTTTGATTTGTATAAGAAAATGTTTGATTTAATGTGTTATGTGTTACACTTTTACACTTTTAACTTCAAAGCATGTCACTTTTCTGTGGGTCCAGTCTGCTGCTGTTACTGCATGTGTGGGCTGAATGTATTGTAGATGTTTACTGTGTCAACTCGCTGTTCCCCGAGGAGAAATAAACCTACTATAAATCAGCCACATTAAACATATATATATTTTTTCCTCTCAAGTGTGCATCATCCACAACGCTAGGTGGCGGTAAAGCAACCCCTTATTTGTTATTTTATCGAGGAAGTTGTGGATATCGTAACTTACTTCGTACTGATCAGATCCAGGGCCAGTTGAAGCAAGCCTTGTTTAGAGGACACGGACGAGACGAAGACATATTAACTGATTTCTAATCACTTGGTAGCGGCCAGATTATACTACAAGGCAACACCTGACCAAAGATCCGGTGTGGAGATGTTTCGCCGTAATATGTGTATTTGAATAGCATTATTGTAAATTCCGCCTTTCGTCCACTGGCACGGCTATTTTATTAATGCTTTATGGATTCATAATGTCGTATACGACCGAGAAGTAAAGGATTGTCTGGGCAACGGTGCTGTGCAGAGAAGGGAGTGCAATTCAAAGTAATTGTACTTTTACTCAGATGGATTTTGCTGTGTACAACTAGGGTTTCTTGGCAGTGCCACCACCCGTTTGTTTGCTGACTTGAGGTCCCGTACAGCCGTAAACTTGGAAGTTGAGCGTATTTCATGTAATGTATTCGATGACTTTCGGTTACTATTGACATCTGTGTGAGTAAATACATAAAGCCCAGTTAATCTGCCTCGCCATTATACCGTGGTTGACTTTAATAGTCAAAATATGTTGAAAATGGAGCGTCTGAACTGCCGGGTGGCCAAGCTACTGTCGGCCGCGGTGCAGGAGGTGCTGGAGGTGGTGAAGGAGACGGTGTCGGAGTATCAGGATAAAACCGCCCGAACCCAGAGAGAAAACGAGAGTCTGAAGAGGAGACTCCTTGAACTGCAGGAAGAGAACCATGCAAAACACTCAGGTGGGCTAGCAGCATACTCTCCAATGGCGTGACCAGAATAGTTTAGTAGGGGTGGCCCAGGATGAGTGGCTCAGAATAAACACGGCCACCACAACACCTTGTAAAAAGGTGCGGAGATTGTATATTTCCGAAAATTAACTCCCAAAATACAAATATTGCATCAGACAATACAAATCATTGTGTACTTACATTTTCTTTTATAGAAATTGGGATTTGGAAATGTTTGGATTTTAACGTCAAATCAAAACCTTAGTCAATCACCAGATTTAGTTTGCAGTTGATAACGCCAACAGTTCCCATTCACAAATAGCATCTTATTGTTGTAATTGGTTGATTTTGTGTTGCCTGTAGGACGCCGATCGCATCCCATGGCACCAGAACAGGAAGTCCAGCAGAAGGAAGAGTCAGACCTGGAAGAAGCAGACAATCAGGAGACGCTGTCATTTCCTTACTTGGGTTCTGTTGGTACTCTTCCCTGTGAAACACAAATCAGACCGAAGTCTCACGTTGGCCCCTCCCTCCAGCAGCAGAGATGCCATAGACCCAGTCTTGACCCAGGCCAATCAAACAAACCTCATAAGACCGACCCAACGTCTAATCACGATAGTTATACTGGCCTGTTGTCCAATCACAACAGTCCTACTGGCCAGATGCACAATCACAGCAGTTCTGCTGGTCTGTTGTCCAAAAACAACAGTTCTACCAGCCAGATGCGCAATCCCAGCAGTTCTACTGGTCTGTTGTCCAATCACAACAGTTCAACAGGCCCAATGCCCAATCACAGCAGTTCTGCTGACCTGTTGTCCAATCACAACAGTTCAACTGGCCCTCTTTTAAACAGTTTCTCTAGAAACAGTCGTCCTGGTTCTCCAGTCCTGCTCACCCCGAAGCACATAAAAACCGAGCCTGACTGGGTTGATCACGACCCTGGGAATGAGGTCCTGCCAGCAGGGTACTTCCATGAACCCCCACCCTGCTTCGGATCAGAACCCTTTGCTCTGAACCTCACCGGGGAAGAAGAACCCTTTGACTGGGCTGGTGCTGACCTCAACCCCATCTCCTATGACCCCAAGGACTCCAGTCAGCCCGGGAGCAGAACGCTACAGCAGAGAGGGGTGGGTCGACCCAAACGGTACTGCTGCGCACTGTGTGGCCGAGCCTTCAGACATGCCGGAGACCTAAAGAAGCACCACCGGGTCCACACCGGGGAGAAACCTTACTGCTGCTCGGTGTGTGGCAAGCGCTTCAGCCAGTCGGGCTACCTGAAGATCCATCTCCGCCACCACACTGGAGAGAGACCTTACGGCTGCACCCAGTGTGGAAAACGCTTCAGCCACTCAAGTAACTTCAAGAAACACCAGCTGACGCATCTATAGTTTATAGAACCCACGTCACGAGGATCAGGGCTACGGCTAAGTGTTTTAAAGACTATAAATGTTGAAAATGGTGTGTTATGATGGAAACTATTCCAGGATTTGTGTGCATTTGAGAGCATTTGTTTTAAATACGTGTTGGCACACAATGTGTAATACTGTAATTACATAGTATTTGGAGTGTCAGAATTGATGCAATAGTTTTAGTGCAGTAATGACTATGCTGGGTTTGTTAATTTCTTAATTGATCATTAAAGGATTTATGACTCACACCGCTCTATCCATTCTTGATTCACCATTCAAGCAAGGCTTCTTAATAGGGCTTCAGAATGCATCATGGGATTTTCTGTTGCCGATACTCCTCCATACTGAGGACTGGAGTGTTGTTGTACTATTGAAAACTTTTTTTTGACACATCTCGCATGAGAAACGCTGTGGCAGTTTCAAACACAATGTCTTCCTTTAATGACAAAATGAGTGGGTTGGCCTCTTGGGTAGGTAGGTAGACAATACAGATACATCTCTACCTATATGCATAGACTCCAAATTGACTGCTTCGACCCATTGCTACAATCCAAAGGCCAACGTGTCCATGATTGCGGTGTCTATGTTTAAGATGGACAGGTAAACCATCTAATCATTTAATTCAGGCCAAATTAAATGATTGGACAGGATTATTACATGCGATAGCCATAAATACTGGATTTTTGTCTTTTATAGGTCAGAGAATTTGATTTATTTATTGCTGACAGGATGTAAAGAAAATTGTAACAACTATGTCAAAAAATGCTTCTAAAATAAATTGCCTACCCAATATTTAATTGCTAAACAATGACCAGAAAAGCATTACTGCCAACCCAAAAACTAACATTACAATGCTCCTTTGCTTCCAAAATGGAGAAGGTAATTGCGAATTGACCGTTTTTGGTTAGTTTATCTTTCGAAACTGAAATATTGCAGGAGAGAAGTTGGGAGAATTACAATTCCCTGAAGATTCAAAACTCAATTACCCACAGAGCAATGCGCGAATAATACGGAAGAAGCTGTGGCTCGGAACAATAAATAGCTATGGAAGATGTCGGGTTGTAAATAGCGGTCTTTTCTCAAACATAGCCGTACTTGCTTATTCAGGATGAGGTAGAGATTATTTAAAGTATACTAGACTATTGGGCACGATTCGTTACACACTAGTTTTTGTTCCCGAACGTTGCAAGCGAGTCAGAAACCATTTAGGCGATAGCAGTCGGGTTCTTTTGCTGATCATCGTAAGACGTACATAATGGCCAAGCTGGAGCGCCTGAACGCCCGTGTTGCAAAGCTGTTGACCGTGGCGGTGCAGGAGGTGCTGGAGGTGGTGAAGGAGACGGTGTCGGAGTACCAGGACAAAACCGCCCGAACTCAGAGGGAAAACGAGAGTCTGAAGAGGAGACTCCAGGAACTCCAGGACAAGTTGCTTCAAGACGACGCGGGTAGGTAAAAACCCTACAGAATGTCTTCACAGAGAAGGTAGAAGGTAGTCATTAACTGAGTTCGTTGTGTGTAATTATCTCCAATCCTAATTACAACATGGTCCTTATCCCTGTATATCTGCACGTTACAGATCGCATCGCTGCCCTGTCGGTGTGTTTGAATAAAACCACCCAACATGAAAGAGCAAAGAATGAAATTCAGGGGGTGGAACCAGAACTGAAGCTATCTCCAGCCCAGCCGGAGGAGGAGGAACGGAAGGAGGATTTGATGTTCTCCAGGGACTCAGATGGGGTTTACTGGCTCCCTGATGAGGATCACGACGATTCCATGACCCAAATTATCTCCAACTCCACGTCCGTGAGTCCTCCATGTTCTCTGATGCTCCAATCGGTCAAGAGAGAGTCTGATGCCCTGGAGGACCCAGGCTCACCTGGGCAGGTGAACCAGAGGGACAGGTCACAGGACAGTGGGGGTCCAGTTGGTGAGCCGGAGGACCCGGGCATGGCTGACATGGGACGCTACTCCCTCGAGTCCAAAGAAGAGATGGATGATGATGATGTAGCAGCCAATCAGAAGCCTGCGTCATTTCCCTTCTTGGGTTCTACTGGTGCTCTCCCCTACCAGGCCTCTGCCAGACTGAAGTCCCTTGTTGGCTCCTTCCTCCAGCAGCAGAAACGCCATGGACCCAATCTAGACCCAGGCCCATCTAACAAACCCATTCCTCAGACCGACCCGATGTCCAATCACAACAGTTCTGTCAGCCCTATGCCCAATCACAACAGTTCTACTTGCCCTCCTTTAAACCGTCTCTCTGGAGACAGTCGTCCTGGTTCTCCAGCCCTTTTCACCCCACAGCAGATCAAAACCGAGCCTGATTGGGCTCAGTCGGGTACAGCAGGGTACTTCCATGAACCCCCACCCTGCTTCGGATCAGAACCCTTCGCCCTGAACCACACCGGGGCAGAGGAACCCTTTGACTGGGCTGGTTCTGACCTCAACCCGATATCTTGTGAACCAGCCAAAGCAGCTGCTAGTCAGCCAGGGAGCAGCACAGTACAGAAAGCAGTGGGTCAACCCAAGCGGTATTGCTGTACACTCTGTGGCCGGTCCTTCAAACATGCTGGAGACTTCAAGAAGCACCACCGGGTCCACACCGGGGAAAAACCTTACTGCTGCTCAGTGTGTGGCAAGCGATTCAGCCAGTCAGGCTACCTGAAGATCCACCTCCGCTACCACACAGGGGAAAAGCCTTACTGCTGCTCTGTGTGTGGCAAGTCCTTCAGCCATTCTGGCTACCTGAAGATCCACCTCCGCTACCACACTGGGGAGAAACCATACACCTGTGAACACTGTGGCAAGGGCTTCAGCCACTCCAGTAACCTCAAGAAACACAAGCTCACCCATCAGGCAGGGATCTAGAGCAGTGGTCCCCAACCTTTTTTGCCCCACGGACCGGTTTAATGTAGGCATTATTTTCACGGACCGGCCTTCAAGGTGTGGCAGATAAATAGCGCATAAAAAATACAACTCACCATAACGCTTAATCAGTGGGAGCCCTGGGCTTGTTTCTTTGCAACGAGATGGTCCCATCTAGGGGTGATGGGAGACAAAGACACCCGCAGTGTGTTCCTTACGTCCAGTCTGCTCCGTAATTTTGTCTTGGTTGCTGTCACAAAGATAGGATGTTGGAAATGGTAGCAGGGTTTTCAGTGCTCTTGTGGCGATGTCAGGATATTCTGGCTTGATTTTCATCCAGAACATCGGCAGAGTTGTTGTCTCAATCGTACGTTTAAGGTAACTGTCATTTGCGATCTCCAGCAGCTGATCCTCTTGTTGCACAGACATGCTCGATTCGCCCGGTTTGTTCACAAACGGGTCGCGGATCCATTCCTTCGTAGTTCGTGGGTCTTTTGAGGTTGGGAAGTAGCGCTCAAACTCTTGTAAAAGCAAAGACAGGTGATCGCGCACCAACTGGGAGAATGCTGGCCCAGGTGCGCTGTCCTCCAAAATCCCTGCTAATGTTTGAAACATGTCAAATATCCCTCAGTCCACTCGCCGCCCCCACAATTCCAGTTTGGCTTTGAATGCAGCTACTTTATCTGCCAACTTGAACACAGTTGTCATTTTCCCCTGAAGTGACAGATTGAGTTCGTTGAGCAGATTGAATATGTCGCACAGGTAAGCGAGTTTGGCAACCCATTCCTTGTCACTGAAATGAGGCGCCAGTGGCGAGTTTTTTTCTGAGAGAAATCTCTGCAGCGGCTCTCGTAACTCAAACACTCTGGCCAGTGATCTTCCTCTAGATAGCCATCTTATTTCTGTGCGTAAGAGAAGGCATTTGTGTTCTGCATCCATCTCCTCACAAAGCTGCTCGAACAGACGGGAGTTGAGCGCATGTGCTTTGATGAGGTTAATAACTTTAACGACATCATTCAATACACTGAAGTTCAGGTGACATTTTTCGGCTAGCCAGCATTTCCCTGTGAATGACACAGTGCGTGGACTCACATTCAGGTGCAACCTCCTTAATCTGAGTAGTTAAACCAGACAGCCGTCCAGTCATAGCAGCAGCTCCGTCCGTGCACACACCGACACAAAAGGACCAAATCAGTTTTCCTGACATATAATCATTCAGAGACTTGAATAGTTCTGCGGCTGTGGTGTTGGTTGGCAACAACAGTGCACATAACATATCCTCATGCACATCCTCCTGATAAAGATATCGCACATAAACAAGTAGTATTGCCTTGTTGTCAATATCCGTAGACTCATCAACCTGGATTGCGAACCACGGTGACTTTTTAATCCTCTCCAACAATTGCGTCTCAATGTCCTCCGCTATGTCCTCAATGCGCCTGGTGACGGTGCTAGCCGAAAGAGGCACCTGTGCTACCTTTTTAACTGCAGCCTCTCCTAAAAGTTCACTGCAAATATCCTTGGCAGCAGGCAGGATCAGTTCTTCTCCAATAGTGAATGGTTTCTTAGCCTTAGCAATACGGTTAGCCACTAAGTATGATGCTCTCAGTGCACTCGCATTTGTTGATGTGGTGGCCCTCAGTAATTGCTTCTGTCCTTCTTGCTCACGTTTTGTTCTTTCAAAAAGCTCCAACGGCTTATCTTTTAATCCAGGGTGCTTGGTCTCCATGTGCCGAAGCGGTTTTGAAGGCTTCATTGCCTCGTTTGCTAGCTTGTCACCACATATTATGCAGAGCGGACTTGGTGCGTGAGAGTCACCTGTTGCGATAAACCCGTATTTTAAGTATGACTCCTGGTATTGTCTGTTAAAAGAAGCTTTCTTTTTCTTGGAGGTCGTAGGCTCCTCTTCTGGCTCCTCAGTTGGCCTTTTCCCCATTACAAAGAAGCTCTCCAAAGACGTTTGTTTTTTACTCATTTTCGCTAGTTTGCAGGCTTATTTTTTGAGTAACGTATCACGTGACCAAGACAAGCTTCTTGACGTGTCAAGAGGCACAGGCGAATGTTACGTTGGAGAAAATCCGGTAGTAAAAAAAAAAAAAAAAAACTTTCAGACTCTAATAATCAATACAACGGAAATTATATAAATTATTTATTCTTTCTGTGCGGCCCGGTAACAAATGCCTCACGGACCGGTACCGGGCCGTGGCCCGGTGGTTGGGGATCACTGATCTAGAGCACTAGGCTTCTAGTTTATAGATGCAACATGATCATTGCTGCGGATTATGTACAGGGACTTTGGTGTTTTAAAGGTTTTAGACATGTTTTAACGGGAACCATTTCCTTTGCTGAGAGGTCTCCTGCTTTATAAGAAACAGGCTTTGCTACCAGAGCCTTAAATAATACGGCTAAAACGAATAAGATGATATGTCACCTGCACCAGCTGTCAGGAATAGAACGTGCCATGTTTTAAGATGACCAACACATGACTGTGTGGACCTTGATGAGGCTGGCTCAGGAGGCACTTCTCAGGGATATTGCTCAAGGTGTGATCCCCCAACTCTATCCTTTGATGGCACTGGTTTCAGTAAGCTCTATTATTATCAGTAATTGTGGAACCCAATGAAGAAGAAAACTCATTGGAGTATATGATTTAATAGATGCTGTTTTAACCACCTACTGATTCAGTTAGTGCCAACTAAATGTTTTCCAGGTTTGATTTGATCTGTATCCCAAATATCAGAATTCAGCGAGAAGATACTGTTGCAATGGTTTAGTTTTGTAGCCAGATTCTATAATAGGGTTTAGATGTTGTAATAAATATTAATCGTTTTGTGATGTTGTATCCTTGTTCCTGTCTTGCTATCAACTGGCTTTGTCACGGCTGTGGAATGTATTTAAACATTATTATTGCCCTTTAATAATTACTTACCTTTTATAGAATCAGCTCCTTCTAAACGACTGTAAGGAACGTATTCTATAAGTGAGAGAAAAATTGAATGAACAAATGAAGATAATAGTTCTCTAATGCATATGGATGTAAAATCTTACTGTAATGTCATGTAGTCCTACTGTAAATTACACCTGATTGGCAGCTGCTTTAGTGAGCACTTTATCTAATATAATCATGATATATTCATAAGCGTACCTAGGATTTCCAAGCGTGACTGTCGCTCTGCCTGTAGTTAAAGGATCCCTGTTTATTTAGTGTATTTATCTTTTATGACCAACTCGTTCGAGATGGTTCAGGCTGAATAGGGTACAAGTTGTATATTCAGAGTTGCCAAATAAAGGTTTAATAAGAAACATCTTCGTCTTAAATCTCTATACTCCAGATAATACCAGTAACATAAAAAACCCAGATGGACCTCGCAGTCTATCTAACGGTAACCCAACTTTGTCTAGCGTACGCTGGCTAGCTATCCGGGTGCGAAAATACTTCATTACCCACAAAGCCACGCGCGAACAACACGGAAGAAGCTGAGGCTCGAACCAAAACCACAATATTTGTGTGAAAGATTTGTGAAATGTGAAATAGTCATCCATGTGGTCGTGTGTTGCGATATATTATTCGTGGTTACGTAGATAATTAATTTTACTACACTACGGAACGCAATTCGCTCTACACTTCGTTGTGCTTCCAAAGCGTTGCTACTCGGGCGTTAGAAACTGCTTGCTGATATCTTACCCACACCTCGTACGTTAACATAATCGGTGTGTAAAGCCACACATAATGGCAAAGCTTGAGCGACTGAACGCCCGTGTTGCCAAACTGTTGACCGTGGCGGTGCATGAGGTTCTGGAGGTGGTGAAGGAGACGGTGTCTGAATACCAGGAGAAAACCGCCCGAACCCAGAGGGAAAACGAGAGTCTGAAGAGGAGACTCCAGGAACTCCAGGACAAGTTGCTCAAAGAGGACGCAGGTCAGTAAAAAACAATACAGAAAATGGTCATTATCTGTACACTCATGGTGTGCAGTCATGTAAATTCCTGATATATATTGACTTACAGATCGCAACTCTTCCCTGTCGGAGTGTTTAAGTAAAACCAGCCAATATGAAACGCCAAAGGATGAGATTCATGAGGTGGAACCAGAACCAAAGCTGTCTCCAACACAGCAGCAGGAGGAGGAGGAGGAGGAGAGGAAGGAGGAGGTGTTGTACATGAGGGACTTGGACCCAGCCGCCTGCGTCGGTTCCCCTGGTCTTGTGACTGACCGCTTGTCTAACGGAACGAACGCCACCATGACGGGTAACATGTCTTACTGGCTATCTGGCGAGGAGCACAACGACCCCATGACTTCCACATCCGTTAACCCAACCTGCTCTCTGATGCTCCCGCCCATCAAAACGGAGCCTGACACCCTGGACGACGCACGAGGCAGCGGGGGGAGTGGCGTTCCACCACATGCAGCGCCACAGAACCCCGTCGTGGACGACCCAGCCCATTACGCAGAGTCCAGTGGCCTCAGCACCTTCGTCAACTCCTTCCAGTTCGAGTGTCCCCAGGAGCTGGCCCCCGGGGGCCCCGCTGCCGGGGGGACGGTGGCGGGGCCCGGCCGCTGGGGCGGACGACCGGACGAGACCTACAACTGTTCGTTGTGTGGGAAGACCTTCAACCGCATGGGGAACCTGCGGAGCCACCTGCGCTGCCACACGGGAGAGAAGCCGTACGGCTGCCAGCACTGCGGCAAGCTGTTCAGTCACATAGGGAACCTCCAGAAACACACTCGCATCCACACTGGGGAGCGGCCTTACGCCTGCCTGCGCTGCGGGAAGCGCTTCAGTCAGTCCAGCCACCTGAAGAAGCACCAGCGCATCCACATGGACCGTCACTACAGCCTCAAGTGACCCAATACACACTACACCTGGCGACACCTGAACCCGTTAGAACAGTACGATTCAAAACATTTTCCTAATGCTCAAGCTCAGGCTTGATGACTCGAGCTTGGAGCACCAGGAGTATCACAATAAAGGAGGACTCATCACAACCTTCTGACTTCGTAGCCAATCCCGTTTGTTATACATTGTGGCCATACGGCTGCGTGGTATGTAAATGTCTGAGGACGTTGTGTAAGAATCACTAAAACACTTACGGTTAGGATACACTGATGTATCCTTGGTCTCCAAGACGATTCAGTGGTTGATTTGATTTTCAGTGGTTGATTTGATTTGTGTCGAGCAGATTGAGCAATTCCAAAATTTTAACAGCAGGTATAAAGATCGAGGAAAATATCAGGAGATTTGACAGGAAGCGCTAGGCAAAATACTATAGACAAACTTTTGGAATCCAGCCAATATGTTTGAAAGCAAGTGCTGTCTCACCTGGTGTTTACCTAGTTCTCCAGTGACAACTGGAGGCTGTGTTTGGTCAGCCTGCTGTATGACTATGTGACTGTACACCGTTGGGTGGTGTTTCCGTAGCAACCAACCAAACGCAGCAGGTTGCCATGGGTTCGAGCTGACCACATCACCTGAGACACATTAAACACACAAGGAGATTTTTTTTTATTATCTTTTCGGCCATTGCGTCATATAATTACTTTAATACGGTTTCTCATAAATCTTGACCTGGAAGCAATCTCACTCAAACAACAGCTGACATAATTGCAGGTATGCAATTGTTGAGCCAATTTGTCCGGGGAGCCATTCTATCAACAGCAGTTAAATCATAATAAATGAGGGTGGTGTAGACGCTAGATTTGAATCCCAGCCAAAAGTTACCGAGTTAAATTCTAAATGTCAGTTGCCTGTAAGCAGAGCAATATGTCGAACTAATTAATGACCTAGGGTTAGTATGTATCTATTCGTATCTATTCGCAGTGGCTAAAGAAGGATATCAATGTAATTTGGTACAGCAGTTTGAGACTTGTGGTTTTCAAATGGATTAATGGTTCATTTTGTGTCCACACAGAATTAGTTCATGCCAGATAGAACGAATGGTTGTGAATGAATAAATGCACATTTTAATAGTCTGTGGTTACGATTGGGACGGCGACTTTTACTTTGACAGGTTATACTGGATGAACATGAAATGTTTCCGGCGGTCAGAAACGTCACGTGACGCGTGTTGGTTTGTTTTCCTCCTCGATAGTTCTTCAACATCTAAAGAAAGATCTTCATCGTTCAGGTAAACGCTGCATTGCTAATGTATTGATAATTTGGTTTACATTCAGCCGTCCCCTATGGATATTAGTCTGTTGCCAAAGGGATTCGAACCCATATCCTCACAAGCCGCGCATCAGTTCGTTCATCGAGGAGTTCCTACCTCTTCGAAACGATAGGGGAAATGTGTTTATTATACATATTTATAATTGCATACAAAAGTAGCATATAAGGTCAAACGAGTGGCAGAATAGGGGTTTAAAAAATATGAATTATTCCAAGTTGCATTATTATTAGTTACGTTAAAGATGGATGTATGGATATAATTAAGCCAATGTGCATCAAAGTACCAAAGCAGGGTTAATTTGTGAGAAGGAGCTCCGTAACACCGCTGTCTCGGTGCTAGGATGTCCAAGCTGGAGCGCCTGAACTGCCGGGTGGCCAAGCTGCTGTCGGCCGCGGTGCAGGAAGTGCTGGAGGTGGTGAAGGAGACGGTGTCTGAGTACCAGGATAAAACCGCCCGAACCCAGAGGGAAAACGAGAGTCTGAAGAGGAGACTCCAGGAACTGCAGGAAAGGTTACTCAAAGATGACGCAGGTGAGAAGTGGACCAAAGAGCTCCTACACAGAGGAGAGGAGAATAGTCATTAAATATAAGCTTGTAGTAGAGATCGAATGAGGAGAAGCAGATGAGAGGTGAAATGTCATGTGAGTTGGAGTTATGTTCGTATAACTTGACATATTAACTCCAAGCACATTGACTATACAATATCCATTTTCATCCAATATCTATCCATACGTGTAGATAGGCTCACTGTTGTTTACGTTAATGTGTTCATGTCTAGTAAAATGTTTGTTGTCTCATCAAGAAATTTAAAATTCCAACCTGAGCATCTTCACAAGTGAGAAAGTGTCAAATCAGGGCCAGATGTTGAAGGGTTTCTTGATGATCTTTCTGTCGGGGGCTACGGGCATATGGATACGGTCAGGTTCCACACCGTCTAATCCCTGAAGCTAAAAAATATTTTTATTATCTGCTTCTCAGCTCCTCTATGTCCAGATAAGCCTGCGTTTGGAGACAGGTCATCAAGATCTGACGCTGTTGGTGGGCTGCTGCTCCCAGACCCAAGCCCAACACAGATCCTGGAGCCTGGGAACGTCCACCAGCATGAGGACCGAGACAGTTTGGAGGCTGGATACCTGGGCCAAGACAGCCCCGGGGACTGCAAGAACAGGTTCACCCTCACCGAACACTTCAAAGTGGAACTAGTGGAGGCGTCACGTGAGGCTGGAGGGGAATCAACGATTGGCTTCACGTCAGGTGACCTGGGCTGGGACGTCCACACGGCCTCGACCAATCATACGAGCTCTTCTGGGTCAGGTGACCTGCTGGCTTTGAGCCTGGCATTCATCAAGAGGGAGCCGGAGGAGGAGGAGAGGGGGTGCAGTATGGTGAAGCCACCAGAACCCAACCCTAACCTTAGCCATAACCCTCCCTCTAACCATAGCCCTCCCCCAAACCATAACAGTAACTCTCCACAACCTTCCCACAGCGGGGTGGACTTCAACTGGGAGGCCCCCTGTCTGGAAGCGGTGTCATTCAGACAGCCTCCACACGGCGGCGCTAGACCCAGCAGGTCTGGTTCTGCTGAGGAACACCCCGGCAACGCAGCTGGCAGGAAGTTTGGGTACTCCAGGTCTGGTAGGGGAGCGAGGGACAGCTGGAGAAGCAGGATGGAGCTGCTGGTGAGGAAGGAGAAACACGTGTGTTTCTTGTGCGGGAAGACATTCAGCCGACTGGCCAACCTGAAGATCCACCAGCGCTCCCACACCGGGGAGAAGCCATACCGCTGCAGCCAGTGTGAGCGCAGCTTCAGCCAAGGAGGAGACCTCACCAAACACATGAGGGTCCATACGGGGGAAAAGCCCTACTACTGCAGCCACTGTGGCAAGAACTTCAGCCGCAGGGAGAACCTCAAACGCCACCAGAAGATTCACCAACAGCGACATCCAGCCTTCAGGAAGCAGTGATGGTTCCTCTAGTGCTGGGCCACGTTCTGGGTAAGATCCTGGTCGTCCAGAGCCTTGAACAAATGCCCCATCTCTATTAGCGCGCCCACCCATGTGCGCCAGTTCTCCGTACAAACTCGTATCTGGGGTTGACACGAGTGCACAAAAGATACTCTGGTCCTGCTCCCTGGCAGGGTTGAACAGTGAACTCTCCCGCCTCATCCCAGTTTTGCTGATGGCATGGTACTCCACGATTAGCTTAAACTGTCTTGAACATAGTTAACAGCAACGCCTTCTACCGCCACTTCCCAAAGTATTGGAGATGCAAATCATGACATGATCCAAACCTTAGTTCTGAACGTGGCTGTGAATGACTCTGGTTCTAGCAGATGAAAAAGAGTCGAAAGTGTCTTTATGTGGATTTGTGTTGTTGATCACAAAGACAGGAAGCAGGGCCTCAACAGTTACTAATTGAATCTACTAGGATCTACTCAGCCCTAACGCATAAACCCTGATCTTGATCCTGAACCTTAACCCTAACCTCTGACCAGAAGGCAGAATCTATCCCTAACTCATGACCCATACCCTAATACTATGACCTAACCCTTAACGCCTCGTCCTGACCCTAACCCCTAAACCCTGACCCTGCACAGTGCCTTGTGTTCACACCGAGGCCCACATCATATAGACCCTCCAGAGTCCCCTGGGGAACTCCTCTGAATTAATATATATTCTCCAAGGAGATTGGGAAGAGTCTCAGTACGTTGTAGAGATTAGACGGCAGAACACCTGGTATCTGTTGGTTAGCATGAGAGAGTCTACGGAACAGACAACACCTGGGCTGGAGCAAATCTTCCTCTCTTTGGTCATCATAGCGTTGATGGGTTGGAAGTTTGCCTCGTCCTGTAAAATCACGGTTAATTTCCACTGTCGACCAGTAACATAATTGAACCTGTGCTCATGGTTTGAGTGTAATCGAAGCACAGGCTTTGGTTCTAAACTCACTTGAATTGAACTCTTACTGTATTACCATACAACATGTACTGTACTGGTCCCCATGGACTCATGTCTCCATTGTTTTAAACACATGTTGTACTTTTCCTGTGGGTTCAGACAAGTTTCTACTTTGTGAAAAAAAAAAGTATCTATCCATCTAATCAGATAGTACACACCAGCTCACAAACGACAAATTCTACTCAAAAGCTAACATGACAAACATTGTGAGGATAGATTTAAAAGGCAAACACAGCGGCTCTGTTTACGCTGACGAACAAAGCCCGCCCCTACTGTTGTGTGTGGTTAATGTATAACTTGTTATAATTTTGACTAATGGACAGTAAGTATTTGTTTTAATTAAACGACAACGCTTAATCAAACGCGACAACGCTTTTCTCCTGCTTACTTGCGTTGCAATAGACAACTCGCTACACCGGTTCCCTCTGCTGGCGGGTCAGCGTCACGACAAGGGAAATACTTGAACAAGTTCATTATTATATGATCTTTATGGGGACAATAACCATAAACATATTATTGATTCTGTTTACGAACCTAAAAATAAAACACTTTTAAGATCACAGCCGAGGTTTGACGCTTAAGGGAATATGGTATTTTATTATGTATCAGATAGGCTACAATCTTTATAAATACAGTAATTTAAAATGTCTGTATTTTTTTGCAAATTCATGTACTCAAGTACAGTACAAACATATAATACAATATAATATATCCCTTTATACGATTCAGAGACTTCACGATGAATATTTAATGGTCGAGCCATCACATAAATACACAAAGCCATGATCGCACAATGATGATGGTGATGATGACGATGGAGAAGCATATGCAATCTACAGTGACTGGCGTTAAGTGTTCCGCCTTCCTCCGACCTACAATAATCCTTTTTTGTTTATTTATTTTTTGTCGGTAAACCACACGTCGAACCAAGTTTGGGCATTAGTTAATAATGGTAGTTGACAACATAAACGAGGAAGCGTCAAGTCGTGGGCGTTGACGGCAGATCAGTGGTCGTGGTCAGTGTTAGTTACGCGGGGCTTTTACCTTGGAGACCCGGAAGCCGCCAGGTAAAGACCAGCAGAGAGACGCACCTGGTGAGTACAGATGTTTACATGGCTGGGAGTTTATTGACAAATGTTCCAGATGAGAACGGTCTGTGCATAAATGCCTGAGGCACAACGAGTGTGGAGTAGGTACGGGCTTGTATTCGGATTAGAGGCGGAGTATCAAATTACAGTTTCATAAAACGAACCGCACTATATAGAACTGACAGTATGTCGAGGTGCATACTTTCAGCTCAAGAAAGACCCAGTAGGAAAGTCGTGGTTTTATACCGTTCTTCTTCTACGGGCAGAGTCCATCGACGTTTCATTTATTTGAAAGTATTATTGTTATCCTTTGACGGTATTCTATCTTATCAGTGTATAAAAAAGATCATTGCCGTTTACAACGTGTTTATTTTTAATGTTAAATTAGGTTAAGACAGGTCGGATCTTCAGAGAGCAAGCTCTTTTCTACGACTTAACACCGCCACCATCAGTTGAGATAAAAGACACGCATGCAATTTATTTTTGGGGGGAATTACTGAAAAAAATAACAAAGAAGTAGAGTTTATTTGACTATGTGTCTGAACTTTGGACACTTTTTTGATTGCCATAGGTTAAACGGATCTCTTAAATGACAATGGTGGTGCTGCTCTTGGAAGATCGGACGCGTCCTAACCTCAAAACTTTAAAATAAACCCATTGTAAACGGCAAAGAGATTGTATCAATACCCTGGAAGGATAGAAGACTGCTCAACTCTGGAGAACAATCATGCGTTCAAATTAATGATTTGTCGCCGGACTCTGCCCTCAAAAGTACAACGTTACAAAAACTTGACTTTTCTACCAGGAAACTTCCATTCTTTTTGTGATTCAACATCTAATATTTTGAATAGTAAAAATAGTTTAGTAAAATAGAATAGTGATGTGTTTTTGTTGGCTCGCAGTAAAGACACTCCTAATTGTCACTAGTTACTGGTCTCGTGTGAGTCCAGCAATGTGCGACCTTTGACATGAAGATTCATGAGAAGATCCTGCTCCACTACCAGTCCTGCGACTCTCCGGTCGACAAGGAGGGTTACCTCTACAAGAAGGTCAATCATACCTCTTAATGAACATACCTCTTACCTTATTGATTATTACCTCCTCACTTCAATTACCAACCTGCGCTTCTATGCTCTTCACTGTCCTGTCAATGAAGGCACAGTAAAGGTTCATCAAAACATATATATTTTTTCAACCATTCGAAAGCCTGGCTTTTGAATTGAAAATGTTGTTTTGACGTCACAGGGGGTGCGGAACTCATCCTATCAGAAACGCTGGTTCATTCTGAAGGGGAACCTGCTGTTCTATAAGGAGCGGCCGTCGGACCGCGAGCTGCTGGGGGTGCTGGTGCTAGAGGGCTGCAGCGTGCAGCTCTGCGAATCAGACGAACGCTTCGCCTTCTCTGTCATCTGGAGCGAGGCGCACATGCCTGGCGGCCGAACATACAAGCTCGCCGCCGAGGACCAGCCCACCCAGGAGAGCTGGCTCAAAGCCCTGCTCTCAGCCAATCACACCTTCCTATCGCTCCTGCTGATGGACCTGGAGACTCGCTATCGGGGTGAGAGAAAGAGGTGTTCTCAATTTACCTGTAGGCATCATAGCGTAAGATGCCCTAACCCCTACTTGCTCCTTAATGGCAAGTCTCTGTAGTCACTGAGACATGATAGAAGACATCCGAGATATCTGTAAATTGGCTTATCTGAGGTGGTTTAATTCCAAGTTCATCATTGTGAGTCCAGAAGGGGAGTTTCCTGGGTTAGCATTTGCTTTTCGTTAGCCGCTTCAATTGAATTGCATTGTAACAGTAGCCTAGCTCCTGTTCATGTGAGGGGAATACACTTTTAATTACTTTCCAAAGAGTTCCAATGTTTTCTGAATAATTGATTATTCAAAATTAGTGCCAGTAACAACACAACAAGATTGTAGTTTGTCTACCAACACTGCGCAATTTTCGGCGCTGATTATTAAGCTACCTGTGATGCGCCTCTTGACAGGTTACCCTCTGCGCAGCCAATGATATTATTGCACCAGTGACGCATTCCAAGTAGTCTAATAATCACAGCAAGAAGACAAACTACAATCTTATTGTGTTGTTTCTGGCACTCATATCGAATAAGCCACTATTCAGAACACATTAGAAATCTTGAATGAATTGATGAACAGGAGCTAGGCTAGTGTAACTCTGCAAGTCAATGGAAGTAAATGCTAACCAAGCGAACTCCCCTTCTGGTCGCACAATGATGAATTTGGAATTAAAAACTCGGCTGAATATGGGTCAAATGTAGGGGACCTTTTTGAATCCAATCACACCTAGAATAAAAAAAGTAAAGTCTCTCTCTCTCTCTCTCTCTCTCTCTCTCTCTCTCTCTCTCTCTCAGAGCTAGGCGGGACTTTCCATCCTTTCCCTCTCAAGCCGACACCCTACGCCCCTCCAGGTGCGACAGCTTCCAATCAACTCCTCCTAGCCCCGCCCACCCCACACAATGCAGCCATTAGGAATTCGCCGAAACTGTGGCCTAGAAGAAATGCAAATGTGGCGCCCATATCTGGCCCTGCACCTCCTCAGAGAGATTGGCTAGAGTTTGGGTGGGGACACCAGGAGGAATTTATTGAATTGCACACCGAGTTTGGAAAGGAAGTCAAGAAGCTGATTGCTGATCGTCTGAGATGTGGCAGGGGAGGGGAGGAGGAGGCCGTAGTGAATCTGATTGATTTAGGATAAAAAACAGTAATTTATGCAAATATATTGTAGTTTCACCCACTCAGATATGGATGTGTAAATATTTCAGATAAACTCTGTTCGGAGGACATTTTGATTCCGTCTTCGTCAATCAAAGCTTTTAAATCATCAATGTTTGGAGTCTCAGGTCTATGTGTTTTTCGTTAATAAACTAACTTTTTATTCCACCTTTGCTCTCTTCTCCAATCAGCTCCTCTCTAATCAAATTCCCCCCCCCCCCCCCCCCCCCCCCCCCCCCCCCACACACACACACACACACACACACACACACACACACACACACCAATCCCCTCCCTTACTGAGCAGAGTTTAAAATGGACAAAAGGACAAGATCATTGATCTTAGTTATTGATAGATTATCTTAGATAAATTAGATAATAAAGTAATACAATGATGTGATTAAAGTTAATGATTTCAGTAATATTTAGGACATGATCATAGTTAAGGTTAGGGTTATATAAGGATGTGATTATAGTTATTGATAACAGTGACAAAGAGATTGATAACTAATATTATGATGAGATCAATAATCATAGTTATTGGTTAAAATAGGGTTAGAGCCTGATCATAGTTATTGATCTGCGTTTTTAGGGTCATCAAATGCCTGTCGGCAAGATGGCGTCCATGAGGTAAAAAAAGCTCTGTGTGTTTGTGCGTGGTCTATTTCAGTCTGTCCAGCTGCCTGTTTTATTTTTCAGTTCTCTCCATTTCTCCCTCACCTCTGTCTCCCTCTCCCCTCCCTCTCCTCTATCTCTGCCTCCCCCCTACTTTCTCTGTCTGTCTCCCCATACTTTTTTCTCTCTATTTCTTACACCCTTTTATCTCTCGCCCCGCCCAGAAGAGTGAGTTGAGATAGTCCAGGTAACATGGCTACTAGCACCTAGCGCTCTGAGATACACCCCGCTTCATTATAACTGAGTGGTGTTTAGCCGCCGTGGTGTCAATTGCCCCACGAGCACAAGATTATGATTGATGGTTCCTATAGGCTGTATAAGGAGACGGGGGGTTTGGAGCCATATTCTGAACTATACTAGGCACCCCCGGTGAGACGCAAATAGAGACCCCCCCCCACACACACACACACATGCCTCAATCATCTATCCAATCATGTGATCACTCTGATCTTCAAACTGATCTGATCAATAGTTAGATATGAAGAGAAATGCGAAGTCTCGTTTTAACTATGTGTCATGTAACTTCCAGAAAAATACACAAAAAGGCCCTCTTCACTGTGTCCCAGTGATTTTTGGAAACAAGGTCGCAAGTACTCCAATTATAACTGTTTTGGTTCTAAGTCGCTTTGGAATAAAACATCTGCTAAAAGACTAAATGTAAATGTATCAATGAAAAAACAGTTAATCCATGTTAATACAATGTTTATACAACTACTACTGGTGCCATAAACATATACACAAATAAAGGGCTTGTTAATATCATACATGTAATCAATATCTAAATATTCATAACCTATATAGTGGTGTTGATTTCAAACATGTTATTAATATCTTAATGTTTGCATTCTTAATGTAGGTGTTAATATCGTACATGTAATAAATATCTTAATGTTTATGTTGACACTTTTAGTCACCAACTCTTGATCTGCGGTGGTCGTGTGTCAGTGCTGGAATCGAACCAGCAAACCATTAGCCAACTATTTTCAGTTTTGTGTTTCTCTTCCCTGCTTGTGATTACCACTACTACTGCTGAGATCCGACACGCTCATTTAGAGTGGTGATGATGTTGGGATATGTCTGATGGAAACACAAGTCGGAGATTACACTTCCTCCGCTCCTTAATGAACAGACTGCTCCTCAGACCTGCTCACCGCCCCGGATCCCGGGACAGAAATAGACACAACAAAGACCCCTAAACAGTCCCCCATCCGGACACAAAAGAATCGGACAACAGGCCAGGCTGGGGGCAGCAGCAGGCGACGGCAGGACATGCTGACACGTCAGTCTGTCCATATTAGTCCAGGAGGACGGCGGACAGTCCTGGCGTTGAATTCACCTCATTCCAAGGACCCTGGGGACTATTTTGGAGGCCTGGTAAGACGATACCCCTTGCAACCTTCTCGCTCCTCCCTCTGTCTCCTACTTGGCCGGGATGCTTGCTTTCTGTGTGGAGAGTGGGGGCTAAAGTTAGCAGCCCTGGCTAGTATATAAGATCCATAGGCGGCCCTCCTCCATCGTCAGTCCCATCGTTTTGGCGTAGGCTTCTCTTCTTCACCCTCCAATACCCAACAGACTAGAGAGATGGTGAGTGGTCCTCTACCGTCCACATGGAGCATGACTTCAGGCTCTGGGCTGGCAGGGTGGACAGCATCTTGGAAAGATTTAGAGATGGAATGAAGATAAAATTAGAGAGGATCACACTTTATTGATCCCAGATGGGAAGACCAGTATGAGAGACTCAGAACCCTGGTCAACTAACTGAAAACCAGGCTTTTTATATTTGAAGGAAGCCTAAATGTTGTTTGGAGCCAATGTGTGGCTGTATTCTGAATTAGCTGTGTTAAATTATAAAGTTTCTTTTTAAGTTGAACTTTATCTTGATAAAACGGTCACCCACATCAGATTTTTACACTTTTTGATGTTCTCATTAAGAACTAAGTTACTTAAGTAAATCTGAAAAAGCTTTAGTGTGCATCTCAGAACTTGAGACCATGGTTAACAATAGTGATGTTCTGGCTGGGTTATGGGTCTGTTCTAGATGGTTGTCTGGGTGGGTTCTATGTGGGTTCTATAAGATGTTTAAAGTTCTCCTGTGTTCCTATGTCTTCAAGGCACCCAAGAAGGCCAAGAGGAGGCAGCAGCAGGGGGAGGGCGGTTCCTCCAATGTGTTCTCCATGTTTGAGCAGAGCCAGATCCAGGAGTATAAGGAGGTGAGTTCTTACTGCTGGCTGGCTCCCTGGGGTTATGGGTCAATAGGGGTGTCAGGGGTGGGGGGACAATTCAGTGAATTTACAGTCCTTATTTTTAACTCTTTAAGACCGGCCGTAGTTGTTCTGAGGGTTGGAAGTTATGGAGTCGTGTTTGAAATGTCCTATTTGAAGTTAGCGAATACACAACATCAAAGTCAAAGTCTTTTATTTATCAAATGTTTGATAGAGTTTAATCAAAAATTGCTTGAAACATTGGAAGTAGAATGAGTTGGATGGTTTTAAGTGTAATCACGTACAGAAGAATCCTCAGCTGAGCACGTCCCTGTGTGTAACCTTTCCAACAAGGAGACCTGAGATTTCTCAACTCCAGAGAGCATCTTCTAGAAGTGCCATCGACGGCACTTCTGCAATCAACAATTCCTTGATGACAGCAAATAGACACACACACACACACACTAACAGCCCACACACAGACTAGAGAAGGAAAGGGGTGGTTTGTGTTAAGATGCTGTACTAGGATGTGTAGCATCAGGTGTGTGGAGTGCTTCTGTATCTCCTCTGTCTGTCGGGAGATCTCATGAGGCCAGCTGTCGTGATGTAACACAGGGTGAAATATGGCATCCATTTTAAGACTTGAAAGGACCTTGAGGGGTGTCACGGGTGCTGGGGACAGGTGTGGGGGTGGGGTGAGTGGGTGTGGAGGCGGGGGGGGCGAGGTTGCTGTAATCCCAAACCAACGCCTTAAATGTCGCAAGAGGCTTGTCTCACATGCCGAGACCATTTTAACACCTTAGGGAGACAACTGTTCCCCCAGCTGCCAAGAGTCAGCAGGCGACCAGTCCTGGCTCTGGTTTCACTGCATGTTCACACACAGCCTTGACCTTCACGCTCTCACTCTGACACAGCGACGCTTATGTTTTAATTCGATTTTTAACTAGACTATGCGATTAGATCATTATCGTCCGTTCTGGGGCTGTTGATTTTACACCTCAAAGCTCACGGATGGAGTCTGAGGTCGAAGTTAAGGTTTAATAATGTGTGCTATCCTCGCTAATGTATGCTGACTTAGCTAATATGTGCTAATTTAGCTCATTGTGTGTTAATGAGAGTGATTATCATATGGGCATCTCCCGCCCCCCAGAGATGCTATAACCCAGACATCATCATCATCCTCATGACTTCCTGGTTATTGACCAATCACTACGCTGTGTTTCCAGGCATTCACAATCATCGACCAGAACAGAGATGGTATCATCTCTAAGGATGATCTGCGCGACGTCTTGGCCACCATGGGTCAGCTGAATGTGAAGAATGAGGAGCTAGAGGCCATGGTGAAGGAAGCCAGCGGCCCTATCAACTTCACAGTCTTCCTCACCATGTTCGGAGAGAAGCTCAAGGGTGAGATACACGCACACACACACACATACACATATACACACACACACACACACACACACACACACACACACACACACACACACATTAACAGACACACAATAATACATGAGTAATACAGTAATGCAATATCCAGTTGGTTATGTATATATAGTGGTAATGGTTATAATGATATAAAGTTATGGTAAAATCAAGTCAATGTGGTTATGATGTGGTCGCCTGGTGCTTATAAATTGGTTATTGTGATGTATAATAGTGATGTCATATCTGCTCTTCAGGTGCTGACCCCGAGGACGTCATCGTGAGCGCCTTCAAGGTCCTCGACCCAGAGGTCACCGGAAGCATCAAGAAGGAGTTGTAAGTTCTACTCCTCCACACCTGCTTACGCAACCACCAGGACAAACATATCATGTCCCTATGAGCTACATAATCCTGACCAGACGCTCTCTTTCTCTCTCTCTATCAGTATTGAGGAGCTGCTGACCACCCAGTGTGACAGGTTTACCGCTGAGGAGGTGAGCGCGTGCACACACACACACACACACACACACACACACATGCTCTCTCTCTCTCTCTCTCTCTCTCTCTCTCTCTCTCTCTCTCTCTCTCTCTCTCTCTCTCTCTCTCTCTCTCTGTCTCTCTCTCTCTCTCTCACACACACACACACACACACACACACACACACACACAAACACACACATTCCTAGTGAGTGTTGATCTTGGATCTGACTGTGTTTCTCTCTCTCCAGATGACCAACCTATGGGCCGCCTTCCCCCCAGATGTGGCCGGCAACGTCGACTACAAGAACATCTGCTACGTCATCACCCACGGAGAAGACAAGGAGGAGGAATAGAGACCTATCCTCTCTCTCTGACGTCCCCCCACCTCCACCCCCTCCTCCCTCAACATCCTCTCTCTCGCTCTCTCTCTCTCTCTCTCTCTCTCTCTCTCTCTCTCTGCGGACCCTCACTCGACCCAACCGCCCTCGAACCTCTCTCAACCCCCCGGCACACTCTCCTCTCACCCGCTCGCTTTAAAAGACTTGTCTCGTGCGGAGAGCTGCAGCCAGGGTGGTGTAGGGTGGAATGGTGGTGGGTTGGCCCCACAGGGAAACATGGGATTATTTTCAATAAAATAATCTTGTGATAAAGAAACAAACTCCTCTCTCTTGTTCTCTATCTCTCTTCTCCCGCCGGGGGGAGGTCAGCGACAGTGCACGCTTCTTACCCTACCTCACATGCACACGCCCCAGTGTGCGCACATGAGCGGTCTCTTGGGTGCTATGGTGCACACAAATGCCTGTTTAAAACAAGCGGACGATCTGAGCATCTCGTCTGCCCCAGCGACGCGCGGCGGTTCCTCCCTGTGTCTGACCGGAGAAAGGGTTGGCAGAGAGGAGTACCATACTAAAATAGATTGCCTACTCCTCTCTCCCAACCTCCACCCTCTCTCACGCCAGTATACGAAGCAGGGGGGATAAAGGACAACACATGATTGTTATTATTATGATTATCGTTGGAGTGAAGAGGAAGAGATGGAGCGTGACAGAGAAGAAGAGACAGAAGAATACAGCATCCCCCTCCTCTCTCTTCCCTCCTGTTGTACTGCGTCTGTTTCTCACTGTAACTAAGAAGGAACTAATAAAACTCACTATATTTCCTACTCTGCTGTGTCTGTCAGTTTATATCACCAAAACAAACTAAAAATGTTTAGCTCCATATGTATCAATGAATGTATTTACGTCATTAAAAAATGTAATTTAACAAATAATTCTGATCAATATTTATTCTTTAGGCCTTAAAATTCTCTTAACCTGTCCAAAAAAACGGTTTAAAATTATTGAACAGCAACACATCACTGGGGAAAAGTAGGATGAGTACTAATATTAGAATAAAGACCAATGTGAATAACAGTAGTTTAGTATAGTATAGTACATTAATGGTATAGTATTGTGTAGTGTAGTGTTAGTGTAGAACCATATCACGGATAATATAATATGATATTTATTATTGGACTGTCAATATTTCACAGAAAGTAAAACAGTGACTGAAGGCGACATTTTAAAACAGAGACACAAACAGGAGATTCAAGAAAATCCAAACTAACAAACAGGCGTGCGACATCATATTGCATCAAATAGCTTTCAATAGTATACAATAGCATCAACCATAGACTGTAAAATATGTTATAGACTGTAGGCTATACAATAGGTTGAACCATATACTGTAACTGTATGGGTTTAAACCACCCTGTATACAACAGGTTTAAACCATAGATTATATAAAATAGGTTCATATGAATTTGTAAAACTAAACAGGTTTGGTTTCCACCCAACTAGGGGGTTTCTCATCAACAGAGTTTTCATTGCCAACGACTTCAGTCACACATGCGCAGTACGACACAGCACTTTACTTCCTGACGTCTCTGAGTGGGACTTCGGGTCAACAGTACCACTGGGTGGATGATTTCTCCCGCGTAGGAATCAAAACAAGACCCCGGCCCTGCCACACACCACGGGAAATGATCTCCTGCTAACCCGGGCCTTCCGTTGTGGAAGACCCGATGTAGCTGTCGCTTTTGCGGTGCCTTCTGAATCGCTGACGGGCCGACAACTACCGTGGCCCGGTGTGTAGCCGTCATGTTCCCCGTCCGTACCAGCCTCTTTCTACTCCCGCTGCTGCTGCTCCTGCTATCCGCGGCCACCGTGCACTCTTCCCAGGGCGACAAGGAGCCGGTGTACCGGGACTGTGTCAAGCAATGCGTCCGTACCAACTGCACCGGAGCTCGGCTGCGGGGCTTCGAGTCAAGGCAGCCGCCTTACATGGCGCTGACAGGTGGGCACCTGGCCTGTTGCTAGTGTAGCGTGCGAGGTGTATAGATACTCTCATATATTAAGAAAAACTCGAGAACGTATACTCTTGTAGCGTCAAGACAACTGCCTCCATTTATTAAAACAACTCAACCAGAACCGTTCCCCAGACGTCCTAAATCCACGCCCACTCCCTCCAGGCACCACCAAACGAAAACAGCCCAATCCAGCGCCTACACTTGGAATATATAGGGATAGTTTAAATGTGGTGGACTCACTTTATGTGTATCTGATTAGCCCACTGTATCTCCATGCCCAGCTCATGGTTACATATGAGTTTAATACAATAGAAAGCTGATATTGTAGTGTTTTGATGGGTTTGATTCAGTTGTTTTGATGTGAAACGTGCACTGGCCTGCTGCTTATCACAAGTGGTAGCCTGTTAGTCCGGCTGACCGGACCAGCAGGTGTTGGAAAGATCCTTTTGTGTTTGTTTCGGTGTCATTGTTACACTATTGTCGTCTCATGCAGTTTCATTCTGTGTTTCATTAACAGAGAGAGCTAGTATTCTGTTTTGCTAACAGAGAGCTAGTATAGAGGTGTAAAGAGTAGGGAGAGGTAGAAAGTAAATATTCTGTAATAATAGTCTTACTGAAGCACTGAAGTACTAGAATCGTAATGAGTGTACCTTCTGACAATCTATTATTTAAATGTTTTTCCAAAATGTTTTAGAATAAACTAGAGATAGAGAAGAATGGAGGGAGAGGTAGAGAGACAGAGGGAGAGGTAAAGAGTATTATTTGAACTGTCCTTCTCTGTGTCAGGATGGAGGTGTGGTGATGACTGTCGGTACCAGTGCATGTGGACGACCGTGGGTCTGTACCAGGCAGAGGGGTACCGGATACCGCAGTTCCACGGAAAGGTCTGACACACACACACACACACACACACACACACACACACACACACACACACACACACACACACACACACACACACACACACACACACACACATTTAACCTACAAAACGATTATATTGTAGCAGTAGAGTAGTATTGAAGTATTTCTTAGGTACTCAATCATGACACTAATACAATAAAGTAGGAGTAGTGTCAAAGTATTTCTGAAGTGTTTCTGAGTAGACACCAAAGTATTTCTGTATGTGTGTGCTGTATGTAGTAGTAGTATTAGAGTATATAGTGTACTATAACTTTACTTTAACATGTTACCTAGAAACCCTAGTACATATTCTAGTCGTATTGTAGTATTTCTGAGTATAAAGTGACAGCACTGTGACATTATTAGAATTGTAGTAGCATTGTTGTGTTTCAGAGTTAGTATTGTAGCAGTAGTATTTCATAGTGTACTGTACACTAGTAGTTCTTCTAGTGTGTGAGTATCTAGTGTCACTTGTCTTCCAGTGGCCCTTTGTTCGCTTCCTGTGTTTCGAGGAGCCCGTGTCTGCACTGGCGTCTCTGCTGAACGGCGTGGCGTGTCTCCTCATGATGCTACGCTACCGCAGCACCGTGCCTCGCCAGAGCCCCATGTACCCTACCATCACAGCCTTCTCTCTGGTCAGACCCCCGCTGTCTGTCTAAATGTCCGAATGTCGACCTGTCTGAACCTGTCTGTCTCTGACTGAATGTCTGTTCTTAATGTTAATGTTCCTAATTATTTTGTTGTGTTGTGATGTTCCTCTGGAATCCGTCGTTGTGACCACTGATCACTTCTGTATCTCTGCAGGTGTCTCTCAACGCCTGGTTTTGGTCGACTGTCTTCCACACCAGAGACACCTACCTCACTGAGGTAATGCTACTCCACCCTCCACCTCTCCTCCTCCTCCCTCTGACACCATCTCCACTTTTTCTACTCACTTTGTATTCCACCTTCTGATCTTCCACCCTCCTGCCTCTCCTCCCTAACTACCCTCCCTCTCCACCACCCTCACCTCCTCCACCCTCCCTCCCTTCCTTCACTCTCACCTCCTCCACCTTCACTCTCCTTCACCCTCTCCTCATCTCTGCCTTCTTCTCCTCCACTCTGGCAGCCACTGACTGCCTCAGGTTTCCATTGGCTAATGGTATTAACCAATTTAATAATGTTGTAAAGTTATTAACGTCAAATCCTCTAATTCTTTGATAAGTAATCCTTCCAGATCCAGTTCTTAATCTACTAATCTGTTATCTCCCCTCTTTCAGAAAATGGATTATTTCTGTGCATCTGCCGTCATTCTGTACTCCATCTACCTGTGCTGCGTAAGGTGAGGTATTCTCTGGTCTACCTGTGTCAGGTGAGCTGGTCATTCTTGGTTGAAGTTTGACTGCTGGTTTGATCTTTCGAATAAATGTTAAGATGTCTTTGAGCAAGGCACCTTTAACAGTTACTGAAATGCTGGTGGTTAGTAGCATTCTCCACAATGCCCCCTTTTTTGCTCTCCATGTGTGTTTGTGTGCAATTTATTAGCTAGTTGTGCTGGGCTAGTGTTGGGAAATTTAGTTTTTGGACAGGACTCTGTTAGCTTCATGTAATTGTGTTAATTGTCTAGCTAATGTTGGCTAACCACTACTGATTCTGTGTTTGTCTATAATAATGCACAAACAATGTTAGCTCTTGTTTGTGTGGCTGATTGGCTATCTTTGCTGGCTAATGTTAGTTCACTGTGTGTCTGGTAGCTCCCTTCATGGCGAGTAGTACTAGCTAATGATTGTGAGTAAACTGCATGTTATTCAGGTCTCTGGTGTTTATTTGTTGCTAGTTGTACTGGCTAATGTTAGCTAACTGTATGCTATTCAGGACTGAAGTAGCTCTTTGTAGCTATTCGTATTAGCTAATGTTAGCTAACTGTGTGATGTTCAGGACTCTGGGTTTGAAGCGTCCGGTCGTCTCCAGCCTGGTGGGCGCGCTGCTCATTCTTGTCTTCACCGCCCACGTCTCCTACCTGACCTTCGTCAGCTTCGACTACGGATACAACATGGCCGCCAACGCAACCATTGGTACATCATGACATCATGGCTCATGACTTCAGATAACACTGCAGGGTTCTTTAGAGGGTCCATAGTTGGCGACTCCCAGCCCATCTCAAAGATTTCCATGTAAATAACTGTATGTTAAGTCACTATCTATCGCCAAATGAGGTAACCCAATGGTCATTGAGACTGGCCCACTGATGAAAGTCCTCGCTTTTGCAGTATTATGAATGTTACAAACTGGGTGTTGGTGGGGACACTGAAGATTTCCACTTTAAAGGGTTAGGGTTATGCTAGGGTTATGACTAGTGTTAGTGTCAGGACTAGTGTTATGACTAGGGTTAAGGTTAGGGTAATGGTTTTTGTAATGTAACGTCAATGTAATGTAATGACTCTATAACTCTATGTTCTAGGCATAGTGAACCTACTGTGGTGGCTGTGCTGGTGCTGGCAGAACCGGCGGACACTGCCCTACTGGTGGAAGTGTGGATTGGTGGTCCTGATGCTCCATGGCCTGGCGCTCCTGGAGCTGCTGGACTTCCCCCCGCTGCTCTGGGCTCTGGATGCCCACGCCGTCTGGCACCTCAGCACTGTGCCCGTCCACTTCCTGTTCTATAGGTACTTGTTCCTGTTCTACTAGTCCCCCTTCCTGTTCTACTGGTACCGCTTCATGTTCAATTGGCACCACTTCCTGTTCTACGAGTACCACTTCCTGTTGGGTCAGACAAGGTTAAGATTAGTTGTTAGGTTAGAGATGGTTGGGTTTAGGTATTCGGTCAGAGATGGTTAAGTGCGTGTATTATGTAAGAGATGGTTAAGTTGAGGTATTAGGTTAGACAGGGATATGTTTAAGTATTTGGTTAGAGATGGTTAAGTTTAGGTATTAGGTTAGAGATGGTTAAGTGTGTGTATTAGGTTAGAGATAAGTTCTGAGTGAAAGAAAGAAAGAGGCATGTGTGTGTGGTAATGTTAGATATGTGGTTTCCTTGGCAACGCCAGACCAGTTTGAGTTTGTTAATATAAGTCTCTTTCCTTTTCAACAGTTTCCTGATAGACGACAGCCTGCACCTCCTCAACACAGAGAAGATCGGAGTCAAGCTGGAGTAGGAGGGGCCTCTCACCTCTTGACCATGCCCTCTCCCCTCAACCCCTCCAATCAGGGCACCCGGACGCCAGAACCAGGAAGGGGTGCATCTCCGTGATAACCCCGATACCTCCCCCCTCGAGGAAGGCTCTGTTTACACTTTTCTTGTGTGTGTGTTTTTAATTTTTCTATATATTCAGTTTGGTTTGGAGGACTTGAATCTAGACTGAAGGGAGCTATCAACCTGCTGTCTCGGATCACTCGTAAATGGACGAAGGAAACGTTAAGCTCACATATCACATTTCAGCCTCACCTGCCACCTTACAAAGCTTTAAAATAGACTCCCACTGTTAGCTCCTTGTTCAACATAATCACAGGCCATGACTTTATCTTCCAACCCTAGCACTGTTGCAAGCGCAGTTGCTAGCATTATCTGGCCAGCAATTTGGTTAGGTTGAGGACAAGGGACACCAAAGGCTAAGGAGGGATATAAGGGGGAGAAGGAGGAGGCCTGGTTGGAGAAGGTTGGAGGCTTTTCTTACACCTTATTCACAACTGTTTTCATATCACAATTTATTTGAAATGTTTTGCCTTTATTTTGTTCTGGTGCTTTTGTTTCTGCTTTGAACATGAATCTTTATGCCTTGTTTTTTTTTTATCTCACACGTTTATCATTGATGTTGATTCAGTTCTGGTGTCTTATTGAATTCACCTGGGCTGCCTTTCAGGGAAAGAAGAAACAGGGACGTAGCTTAGCCTAGCTGGCGTGGGGTGATTGGCTGAACAGTGATTGTCCCGTCCACCTCACAGAAAGTGTGTGGATGTGGTTCCTGTTGTCTAGTTAGCGGTCATCAGGAGTCATATACATGACCATTGCCCTAAAGACAACTCTCCTCATCTCTCTTTCGCCCTCTTTCCTGTGTGTGTGTGTGTGTGTGTGTGTGTGTGTGTGTGTGTGTGTGTGTGTGTGTGTGTGTGTGTGTGTGTGTGTGTGTGTGTGTGTGTGTGTGTGTGTGTGTGTGTGTGTGTGTTTTGTGCTCATCACTCTAAACCGCCGCATCAGTTGTTCATAAGATCATGCACTTTACACACACCTGTACCAGTACGCAACCATACCAGTAAGCACCTGTACCAGTATGCACCAGGTGTACCAGAGTAGAATGCATGTTTGTGATGCACAGTGCTGCCCGTGCCTTTCCTTTTTGAAATAAGTTGTTTTTGTGTGAGTGACCGAGAGAGAGAGAGATTTATTGGCTGAGAGGATTTTCGCTTTGCTCAGAGTTAGAAGGGGGGGGGGGGGGGCAGTATATGTGAAGGTGTTGGGGGGGTTGTCATGGTGACAGATGGCCATTGCATCAGATGGAGTAGATGATGGATGTACACTAAGTCCTGTAGTGGTTTGCTGATCAGGTAACAGTCCTGATGACACGTTGGAGACCACGATCTGCAAGAACAAACACCTCCAACACTGTTGTTAGGGAGGAAGATAATGGTGGTGGTGATGATGATAATAATGATGATGACGAAGATGATTGAAGGACGGAGTGAACATATGGCCAACGACTCCCGTAACTTTCATAAACGTAACCACCTTCTGAGGTGTAATGACCTCACTTCCTGGCTCCTTTTTTTACATCACTATGTTGCCACCACTGCCTGCTGCCTGCGGCCCCCACCTCCTCATCACTCCTCCCTCTATCCCCCTCGCACATGAAAACTTTGAAAAAAATGTTTGAAGAAATGGGACAATAAAGTGTTCTTGTTTGCCACATTCTTTGTCACTGTGTTAATTATTCATTCATAAAACCCTGTTGCATTATTTATATTTATACAGTCACCGCTATAGAGATGGTTAAATACACTATCACTACTGTAGAAATGATTAAATACACTCCCTGCTAAAGAGATGGTAAAATCAATGTATCACTACTATAGAGAGGGTTAAATACACTATCACTGCTATAGAGAAGGTTAAATACACTATCACTGCTATAGAGAGGGTTAAATACACTATCATTGCTATAGAGATGGTTAAATACACTATCACTACTATAGAGATGGTTAAATACATGTCACTATTAAAGAGATGGTTAAATACACTATCACTGTTAAAGAGATGGTTAAATACACTGTATCACTATTAAAGAGATGGTTGGTGGATTTGAACGCTAATGTCCGCAGTCTCCCTGTAGTTATCATTCAGCAAGTTGCCCTAACCATTTACTGCTCCTAAATGACATCACATCACTGTCGCTTTGGATTAAAGCGTCTGCTAAATGACTAAATAGTAAGAAGTAGAAATGCTCTTGAATTGTGTCTGCTTCCTCCCAGTGGACTGGTCGTGTATCTGCAGGCCCATATGTCTGGTAAATTTGGTTGATTTGGCCCGGGGTTGTGCTGAAAGTTATGGAATTGATGTGAAACTGTCAATTCCATAACTGTGTGTGTGTGTGTGTGTGTGTGTGTGTGTGTGTGTGTGTGTGTGTGTGTGTGTGTGTGTGTGTGTGTGTGTGTGTGTGTGTGTGTGTGTGTGTGTGTGTGTGTGTGTGTGTGTGTGTGTGTGTGTGTGTGTGTTGTTCTCTAGTAGCCGGGCAGCAGCGTGGACTCTGACCCGGCTGCAGTGGGTGGGGAGCGGGAGAGAGACCATGAATAGAGCTTATTCTTCCTCTTCTGACGACATGAGAACCAGGCTGGCCCGCTGTAACGCAAACCGTCCTGACAATGGAGCCAGTTCAGTTTGCAGCATACAGAGTCCCCCAGAAATACTACATATGATACAATAAGACTATAACATATACAGTTAATGATAGGCCCTACTACTAACTGTGGCTTCACTGTATGTATAGGCATTGGTATAAAAAGACGATGCACTAATATAAACACTCATAACAAACAGAAACACGCGCGGTATTTCAGTTGCGTGAAGCGCGAGTGGCTCGGTGGCGTGCGCTCGTGCTGGGAGGACATGACAGTTCAGTCCGGGCGGGCGGAGTCACGGACACTCCCCGTTCCGGCCTCCCCCCGCTGTCACGCTCGCACTACCGACTCGCGGAACACCGACACACGGAGATCCGAGGAAGTGGCTGTGATTTGAAAAACAGTAGACGTGCCAGGAGAACTCTTGTGAGGAACGACAGTACGACGCGCCGGGGGGTCGTCGCCAGGAGGGGATTCCGGGTTATTTCTGGAACATGGACTAGAGCCGCGAGCCGCAGATGGAAGCGCGGAGAAGTTTTCTGTTGGTCCGACTTCTGCTGCTCGGAGTGGCGGGCACGCTGGCCAGAGAAGGTGGGTCGTCGCGTCTCGAGCTTTTCGCTCTCGTTTAGGGACGTTGTTTTGAACTAAACTTCTGATCGGTTTTAAAACACTCTTGCCGTGGTTTGAGCAGACCGTATTGGACGGGGCAGGTTACTGGAAGTGTGTGTGTGTGAGTGTGTGAGTGAGTGTGTGAGTGTGTGTGAGGGTTGGAACTCGACCCATAGAACGATCGTGATATTCTTGGCTCGACAATGACACACGCCACATTCCTGCGCGACTCCGCATTCGCCTCGGTATCTCTCTCCTGGGGCTAACCCCCCTAGCCCCCTATCCCACCCTACCTCCCAAACCACTATCCCAACCTCTACGTCCTTAACCCTATACCCACTTAGCCCTCTTACCCTACTAACACTAACCCTTCCTCCCTAACTCACTCACCCCAAGCCAAACCTTTACATGTCGTGAAAACAAACGTTGTTGTTGCTGTTGTGCAACCGGTGACTCCGCGCCGTACACAAACGGGTCAGTTGGTCAGATACCGAGGAACCTGATTGGTGACTCGTAGATTGTGACAATGCCACCTGTGGGCGCAGGCAGCGATCAGTTCGTCTCGCGTCAACAACCACAACAAACCGACAGTTGGTTCGTTGTGTGTCAAGGTCTCGTGGCGAGAGACGGAACATTGTGTGATAAGGGACAGTTTAGGGTCAAGTCCTCCTCTTTCTGTGTCTAGAGTTATGCACACAGACAGACAGACAGACACACACACGCACACAATTTGTATTATTTAATTTATGTCCACCTTACTACAAAATATTAAACAGGACATAAATATTAGTAGATTCAAACAAATACATAACTTGTCAGAAGTATGTACACGCAATGCACAACAAAAAGTTACACACAAACAAACCCATATCACTGGTTAATGATTGCCGATAATACACACACACACACACACACACACACACACACACACACACACACACACACACACACACACACACAGGCCTGTGATTCTCCACTAGTGACTGTATTTGAGTGTGTCCCAGGACCGTCGTTATTTAAAAGCTATTAATGGACTTCTGACAAATTCATGTTACTCAGAGGAGATATTGACGTAAAAACCGATGCTGCGCTTTGTAGTACACACACACACACACACACACACACACACACACACACACACACACACACACACACACACACACACACACACACACACACACACACACACACACACACACACACACACACTGGCTGGCTTTTGATTATTGAATAAATGATTAACTTGTTGACCCTCAACCCTCTAGAAGCGCTGAGTTCTGAAGCTCAGCTGTATTCTCTGTTCATGATTCTAAAGGCTGGTTCTATCTCCTGGTTCTGAAGGATGGATCTAAAGGCTAAAGCCTGGTTCTAAAGGATGGTTCTAAGGGCTTGTTCTTAATTCTGGTTGTATAGGATAGTTCAAAAGGCTGGTTCTAAACAATGTTTATAAAGCCTGGTTCTAAAGCCTGGTACTCTAGGAACTAGAAACTAACATGAGAAGTGATTGACATCATCAAATGTTACAGATTGGACCAAATAACCAGATGGATGTACTTGAACAACAATACTTACTATTCACCACACAGAGAAGTTGAGGACCCTAGCGTCTAATAGTTAGAAACTGTTCTCTAGATTCTGCATGGAGAGCAACATTCAGGGGTTGTTGGTGCTTCCCAGAAGTGTTCAGCCAGAACTTGACCTCAAAGTGGACCTCAGACACGAGGGAGACGTTGAGATTCAGAACTCGTAATCAAAAGTGAAAGTGGAGTAAACAACAATAAAGTTCAACCGTTAAAACATGGAGGGGTAGAGTTCAAACATGTAGTAGAGTTTAAACATGGAGTAGAGTTGAAACATGGAGTAGATGTTGAATCATGGAGTAGAGTTGAATCATGGCAGTGTGTTGTCGGTTGAAGACAATAGAGAGTAGTTCTGCAGGCTTGCATCGTTTTAGGATAGACTTTGCTCTGTGTGTGTGTGTGTGTGTGTGTGCGTGTGTGTGTGTGTGTGTGCAGGTGCATGCAGCCTGCACGGCTTTGTGAGTTTGAATAGTACAGTACAGACCTGTTTCTCTGGTCGCTTGCGTAATAGCTATCTGTTTGTTCTTTTAGAGATGGAATGTAATGGTGTGTGTGTGTGTATGTGTGTGTGTATGGGGGGGTGGGGTGGAAAGGTGAATCTCGGGTCTGGTTCTTCCTCTGTGAAGACCAGGAGGAGGTGCTGTTGTTGACTCCCTCCACGCTCCCCGGTTGTTTACTTTCTACAACTGGGTAAACAATGTCCTGTTTGCACATGAAGCAATGGAGCGGTCGCAGTCCGGAGCTCTTTCTCTCTGGCTGTCTGTTGCCACAGAAACCCTTGACTAATGTGTGTGTAAACTTGTTGTTGAGGTAGTCAGGAGGATATTGTCTCCTAGCACAATGCTGATGGTCTCCATAGTGACGCTCTCCATAGCGATAGTCACCTAGTGATGGTCTCCATAGCAACAGTCTCCATAGTGATGGTCTCTCCATAGCGATGGTCTCCTGGCAATGGCCTTAATAGTGGTAGTCTCCATAGCAATTTTCTCCTAGCAATGGTAGCCATAGCGATGGTCTCTATAGCCGTGTTCTCAATAGTCACGGTCTCCAAAGTAATGGTCTCCAGCTCAGGGTTAACTCAACTTCCAGCCCAATGGTTTTATAATAAAATTGATTTTGCCTTGGCTAAAAGCAAAACTAACATCATGTAGCATATTTTATAGCATTATTTAATAGAATTTTTGAAAGAATGTTTAATTGCTAGATTAAAAGGTGTTTAATAGTAATTCCTGTTATTATGTTTAATAGCATGATTAGCAGAATTATTAACACATATAATCACATGTTTAATAAGATGGCTAATAGCATGTTTATGAGCAACACTCTCATGTTTAATATCATGCTTAATATACATCTAATAATTAATTTAGTTGTACCTTTTAAATAGCACGAAAGATTTAAAAACAAACAACACTGTTACGCTCCATCCCTCTGCCCCACCCCTAACCTGAAAACAAACACTGCTGAGAGACCAGGTTCTCAGTAGAGAGAAAGGTTTCAGTGTAAATGGTTCTGGTCTCAGTGTAACTGGTTCTGGTCTCAGTGTTACTGGTTCTGGTTTCAGTGTAAATAGTTTTGGTTTCAGTGTAAATGGTTCTGCTCTCAATATAAATGGTTCTGCTCTCAATATAAATGGTTCTGGTCTCAGTGTAACTGGTTCTGGGTCTGTTTTCAGTGTGCCTGGGAACGGACATGAAGTTGGACCTGCTCTCCAGCCTGGAGAACCACTATGAGACTCTGAGGCTGCTGTACACTGGCTGTCAGGTCGTCCACGGCAACCTGGAGATCACTCACCTCCACGGGGAGCTAGACCTCTCCTTCCTCGAGGTACCACACTTCTTGAACTCCTCCTCCAAATGTCCTTCACTTCCTCCTACTACAAACCTCCTCCTCCACACCTCCTTCTCCATACCTCTTCCTCCTCATCCTCCCTACCTCTTTCTCCTCCTCTTCCTCCTCATCATCTTCCTTCTCCTCCTCCGTCCACCCTTCCTCCTCTCCCTCCTCCTCTCTCTTCTCCTCATCATCCTCAACCTCCAAATTTCCTCTGCATGTGGTTCTCTGGGTGTCATGTGATGTTCTGAAGGTCATGTGACGGTCATGCGTTGTTCTGAAGGCTATGTTAAGGTCATGTGAGTTCTGAAGGTCATGTGACGGTCATGTGATGTTCTGAAGGTCATGTGAAGGTCACAAGATGTTCTCTGTGTGGTTCTGCAGGGCATCGTGGAGGTCCAGGGTTATGTTCTGGTGTCTAACGTGTCGGTGGACCTGATTCCTCTGGACAACCTGCGTGTGATCCGGGGGAGCCAGCGCTACAACTCCAACTACTCCCTAGCGGTCCTGAACAACACCATGGGCCCCAGTGGCCCCGGGCTCCGGACCCTCCGTCTGCGCAGCCTCACAGGTGACAACTCACAGAAACCGGATCAGACTGAATCTAACTGAATCAAATGGAATCTGATTGTCCTTGCTTGAACCTAGTAGTGTTGGTCTCTGTTCACTAAAGATGTAATTTAGTATCTGTTTATATAACAGTATTAGTAGAAATAGTATATAATATTACGTATTGTATATAATACAGTGGACTTTACATTGTATCGAAAGTGACTCACGAGTCAGGCGGACAACAATCAAAGCATACAAGCAGAATTGGAGGACCTCCAAAAGAAGTTGCTGTGTGACCAAGTTTCTGAAAAAACAACTGGACGGAGTGCAGAGTAGCTCTAGAAATCTAGCATTGGTAGTCATATGTAATTATTATTTAAAAAAGTGATGTCATTTCAAAGTAGTGCCAAAAAGTGGCAGTAGATATATACAATGCAAATAGTAACTCTGACACTATTAACCAATATGATTAAAGACAAATTCTCCTCCTCTCCTCTTCTCCCCTTTTCCTCATCCTCTCCAACCCTCTCCTCCTCCTCTCCTCTATCCTCATCTCCTCTTTCTCTCTCCTCTCCACCTCCTCCTTTTCTCCTCTCCTCCTTTCTCCTCTCTAACCCTCTGCTCTTCTCTCCTCTCTCCTCCTCTCCATTCCGCCTCCCTTCTCCTCCTCCAATATTGATAATGACCAGTGTTTTCTCTCCTGTCATTGGCAGGTTTTGATTATGGAATATATATATCAACCAACGACCTAAGATCCTTACAATATGGCTGATGATGTAATGTGTGTGTGTGTGTGTCAGAGATCCTGCTGGGCGGGGTGTATATATGGGGGAACCCCCAGCTGTGTTTCCCGGACCCCCAGAAAATCCTGTGGAGGGACACGCTGGACCAGCAGAACACCTTCAACAAGCAGTTAACCCTGCAGGCCCGCGCCGCACACTGTAAGTACACCTGTTTACTGTGTGTGTGGGTAATGTGTGTGGGTAATGTGTGTGAGTAATGTGTGTGTTTGTGTTTCAGGTCCAGGGTGTAAGTCTGGGTGCGCCGAGGGATGCTGGGGCGAGACCTCTCAGGACTGTCAGATTGGTGAGTTCTGATTGCTCCACAGCCTTCTTATCTTATCTTATAGATGTATGATTCACTTTGCTTTAACTTTGTCCTCTCTCTCTCTCTCTCTCTCTCTCTCTCGCTCTCGCTCTCGCTCTCTCTCGCTCTCTCTCCCAGTCACCCATGTCCATTGTACATCTGGGTGTCTGCGCTGTAAGGGTAATAAGGCCAGTGACTGCTGCCACATGCAGTGTGCTGCTGGGTGCACCGGACCCAAGGACTCTGACTGCCTGGTACACACACACACACACACACACACACACACATACACACACACACACACACACACACACACACACACACACACACACACACACACACACACACACACACACACACACACACACACACACACACATACACATACACACACACACACACAGTAAATAACTCAACATGCTTCTGCGTGGTTTGTCTGAATCCTTCGTGCACACTCATGCAACAATGTTGCAAACTGTTTTCAATGTATACATCAGCACAGCCTACCCAACCAATATGCGCAATATCTGTGGATAATAGATCACAAACAAACATTTCAAAGGTAGAGCAATAACAAGAATTCAATGTTTATTAGAATCAAAGCCAAACTATATTCGCTGTAGCATGCAACTGATAGGTTGCGCACGCAGCCCCGCTCGTCAATTCACCAATCAGTGGTCTGCGACGTCTAGGTGGACGGCGTGTTGCAGTCGCGCCTTTGATTTGATCAACATGTATGTGACGCGGCTCTGCAACCATGTTGCCAGGTCGTGTTGGTGTTGCAGCCACCTGGTTGTGTTACTAACGTGCTGCAGTCACCCGAGCATGTATAGACCTTTACCCCACAAATGCATGCACAAGGCAAACAAACATGTACAGTCTCAAACACACTCAAACCACCACAAAGACCACATACACTTTACACACACAAACACGCACACAAAACAAACCGGGCACCTAGCAACACACACACACACTCACACACAACACGTAGTCCTCTATCGGTGGTGTATGACAATATTCAGAGGGAGTTTCTTATGATAAGCGATTACATCACTCTATTTAATTATCAATTCAATATCCATTCAATATCTCTGTATTTACTTATTTAATTTATCAAAGGCGTCAGACTGGACCTGAAATTTTCCAACTGTGTAGAGCAGGGGTTCACCACCTTTTGAAAATACTTTTTAGTAATATTCACAAAACATATAAAAGTAATATTCACAAAACATATAAAAAATGACCTTTAAACAAACTTATACCACACGGTTCACTAGACATTTACCATGTGTCTCTCTGCAGGCGTGTCGTCATTTTAACAACAGCGGTGTGTGTAAGGACAACTGTCCGGCACCAACCACCTACGTCCCGTCCACCTACCAGTCTATACCCAACAAGGACAAGAAGTTCAGCTTTGGTGCCACCTGCGTCAAGACCTGCCCTCGTAAGTACCCCTGACGCTGAATTCACAGTTCTGTGCATCCCACGTTTTGCAAAGATCCACGTCGGGACTCAGAGACAGGACACAGATCTTGACAGAGTTGCCTGCATTTATACTCCCACGTCATCTTAACTTGTACACATGACGCTGTCTAGCGCTTCTGACCCCAAATGTTAGGGAACTGGCGAACAATGTCGGTGTATTGCAAACAACTGAAGATAACATGTTTTGATTTAGCAAAACAGTATATTTTCAAAACACAATGCCAGTATGCGCAGGTCCTCGACCATCAAAAGTGTACAGTCACTGAGTGTGACAAAGATCTTTGGAAATATTTGCATATTAGCTGGACTTAGAAGTATAAATTGGCTTTAACACTACTGGTTGAACTGGGAGCTGCCCAGTACAACCACAGAGACCTAACCCTTTGTGTGTGTGTGTGTGTGTGTGTGTGTGTGTGTCTGTTTGACCGTGTGTGTGTGTGTGTGTGTGTAGATAACTACCTGACCATGGAGGTGGCGTGCACCATGGTGTGTCCCAAGGCCAACCAGGAGAAGATCATCCTCAACCCTGATGGCTCCGAGAGTAGTCAGAAGTGTGAAAAGTGCGAAGGAGACTGTCCCAAAGGTCAGTGTAGTTAGGATTCTATTTCTAACTGCACCTGTCCGAAAGATGGGTCCATGTTACTGTCAGTAGCATGCTAATGCTTGTTAGCGCTGTGAGAATGCTAATGCTTGTTAGTCCTGTTAGCCTGCACATTTTTGTTAGCACTGATAGTATGCTCATCTATTCACCCGTCCTTAGTGTTGTTCAGCCTGTAATTGACACCAGACCAACCAGTTCTACAGCTCCTTGTTTACAACTCTTCTTACCTGGGTTGTTTAGAATGTTTTTAGTAGTAGTAGTAGTAGTAGTAGTCACAGTGTGTGTTGTTTTAGCAGTAGTAGTAGTCATAGTCATAGTCCCAGTCGTACTAGTATTAGTACTAGTTTAATGTGTGTGTTGTTTTGCAGTGTGCTATGGCCTGGGGATGGGCAACCTCCAGGGCGTTACCATGGTAACCTCCTTAAACGTGGAGCAGTTCAACAGCTGCAGGAAGATCTTCGGAAGCCTTGCCTTCCTCCCACAGAGCTTCACAGGGTGAGACATCAGCCTGTGACATCACCGTGACGTCACCATGACCTCCGGATATAATCATGCATCACCACAATATCAATGTGATAAACCACGTCACCATGGCATCACCTTGACATCACCACCATATCACAATGACATGGGGTGAGATACGTAATGCGCGGTGGAGGTATTTTCTCACCCGAATCCACATATCGCTGTTACTGCACCTGACGGCTATTCGAACCCCCGATTTTAAACGGATGAAAATAACAACCGCGTCCGCTTCCCAACCCGCTATTAAAATGGTGTGTAACTCTGAAAACCGCAATTGCTTTGTTATTAATCATTTCATTTCATATGAACAGGATTTGCAGACCATCATCATTTTAAGCTGTCATTTTATCAGAGAATTTTGCCTTTTTTGTTGCCAACCTATTCATCATGCATGTGAGTGCAGTCTATTATTGGCAATACATTTGGATTTATGAAGCAAACAACAAAATGCATAGTAAATGTTTGAAGCATTTTTAAAGTTGATTTTAACTAACCCGCAAATAGCACGCATGTTATAAATACCGGAAAAAGCCTGATCTGTAACCGCCTACACCATTGGTTTTATTCGGGTCACTTGGGCCAATTACTCAATTCGCGCATCTCTAGTTGAGACATCAGCCTGTGATATCACTGTGTTATTGCCATATAATACAACATCAGGATATATCTATAACATCACTATATGACCATTGCATTACCATATATCCATGCCATCACCACATCACACAAAACACAGGTTCAGGGGTTAAGACACGTACTGAATAAAGTGTTTTATGTAATATGTAATATATTATATAAATAATAACACATTTCCACACACAATACAGTCAAGCCATGAAGCCGCTCCTGTAATGGCATGTGTGTATACTAATATGACAGGCAGGCAGACAGACAGATTCCAGCTCCTGTTTATGAGGCACTCTCTGGAGATTCCTTAGGATCAACAGAGAGAGCTTCAGAAAACCTGAACAACAGGAATATCTGGTAATCTAGTCAAATGAAGGGAGCAGGGGGAGGTGAGAGAGAGTGGGAGGAGAGAGGGAGGGAGGAGAGAGGGAGGGAGGAGAGAAAGTGGGAGGGAGGAGAAAGAGGAAGGGGGGAGGAGAGAGGGATGGAGGGAGGAGAGGTATGGAGGGAAGAGAGGTTGGAAGGGAGGAGAGAGGTCTTCAGGCATCCTGGTTTTGCTAACGAGTGTGTTACCGAATATGTTAAAGTGGAACCATCAAGCTAGACTATTTCCTATCATAAGGGAATGCTGCTGTATAAGTTGTTGTGAAACAACCTCAGTCTGCAACATCAACTCCATTTCTGCAAAATAAAATCCGAAAACATTGAACCATTGACGTCATTGGTCCATTCCCTATTGGTTCAATTTGGAAAAATTGCATACAAATTCGGAGCAGCACTCTCTTATATTAGAAAATATCCAAGCATGACGGTACCCCTAACATTTTTCATTTCAGAGATCCGAGCAGCAACACGTCAGGTCTGACCCTGGAGCAGCTCACAGCGTTCCGCAACCTAGAGGAGATTACTGGTATGACTCATTCCACAACCAGCGCTATTATTTATATTATTCATACTATTTGTATTATCTATATCTATATGATCTATATTGTCATTTATCATTTTAGATTATTCATATTCTCTACATATTTAGTGTTAATATTATTTATAGTTATTATATAATTTATATAATTCATAATTTTATATATTCATATCTATATCCATATCTATACTATCCATATTGTCTAAATTATCTATAAATGTATTCTTGGTATTCTGAATATATACAGGCTACCTGTACATTGAGGCATACCATCTATATCTATATATGCAGTCTAAATTATCTATAACTATATAATTGATATTCTGAATAGTTACAGGCTACCTGTACATTGAGGCGTACTATATCCACATCTATATTATCTATATGGTCTAAATGATCTATAACTATATAATTGATGTTCTGAATATTTACAGGCTACCTGTACATTGAGGCGTACTATATCCACATCTATATTATCTATATGGTCTAAATGATCTATAACTATATAATTGATATTCTGAATATATACAGGCTACCTGTACATTGAGGCGTGGCCAGAGGAGTGGAGCGACCTCAGCGTGTTTCACAACCTGCAGGTCATCAGGGGAAGGATGCTCTTCAAGTAAGACTGCCTGTCTATCTGACATTTTAGTTTCCTTCCATCTGCTTGCAGCTGTCTTTCCTCTGTCTGTTTTTGTCTCATGTCTATTAGTTTGCGTGGCTAATCATTAGCTGTCTTTTGTCTATGTGTGTGTGTGTGTCTCTCTCTCTCTCTCTCTCTCTCTCTCTCTCTCTCTCTCTCTCTCTCTCTCTCTCTCTCTCTCTCTCTCTCTCTCTCTCTCTCTCTCTCTCTCTCTCTCTCTCTCTCTCTCTCTCTCCTCTAGGGGGGTGTTCTCACTGGTTCTGCAGGACCTCCACATTACCTCAGTGGGCTTGCGGTCCCTTCGTAGCGTGAGTGGGGGTCTGGTTCTCTTCCACAACAACACCCAGTTGTGCTACACCTCCTCCCTCCCCTGGGGGGGGCTGCTGCACCCAAGCCAGGGACCCACCCGCATCCTCAGCCTGAACCAGGACCCCCAGCTCTGTGGTAGGGGCCCCTGACTCCATCCATGTTTATTAGTGTGTGTGTGTTGGGGTCTGAATCTTTATGTACAAACATATCTATCATATTTATGTATAATAGTTGCATGAAGTCAAGGATATTTGTGTGTATATAAGTATATATTTGCGTGTATATACTGTGTGTGTGTATGATGTGCATGCGTACTGTTTGTGTGTCTAGAGGAGCAGGGCCGTGTGTATGTGTGTGTGTGTATAATGTGTTTATATATACTGTATTTGTGTGTCTAGAGGAGTGTGTGTGTGTGTATGTGTATATAATGTGTTTATATATATACTGTATTTGTGTGTCTAGAGGAGCAGGGCTGTGTGTGTGTGTGTGTGTGTGTGTGTATGTGTATAATGTGTTTATATATACTGTATTTGTGTGTCTAGAGGATCAGGGCCGTGTGTGTCACCATCTGTGTAAGGGGGGCTGCTGGGGTCCTGGCCCCCAGCAGTGTGTCTCCTGCAGCGCCTTCCAGAGGGGCCCAGAGTGTGTGCAGCAGTGTAACCTCTACCAGGGGTGAGACCTCCTTTTAACCCCTGACCCCCGACCCTGACATAACCCTAAAACTGACCGTATCTCGGACACAGCAGTCGTACTATGTTAGAGCAAAACCTTTGGTGGGGAGACGGCACAGATCCTGGGCCAGAAGCCAGGACTGTAAGGTGCGGAGTTACGCCTTGTTTCCGTTGGAGATATTATATCGAAGAAAACCCATTTGCACGTTTTCAGAAGGGGATTTCAACACTGTCTACACAGTGTTGATTTGAAACCTTTTTTAATGACCTTATATCCGTGCGATACTTTGTGACCGTCTAGTGAAAAAAGCTATAACATAAGCTTGTCATGATGTGTGTGACATTTTGCATAACCATACCTTACCTTTCAAGTTGGTGTGCATTGAGAGCCATCTGCATTGACTCTGTTTCAACACATAGTCCCATAGAGAATGCATTGACCAGAGTGTGTAATCAGTCATAGCACGGATATGTATGGTCATAGTCAGATGTCTTAAGTGGTGTTGGGTGTTGCGTTGCAGGCCAGTGCGGGAGTACGAAAAGGATAAGGTGTGCGGTTCCTGTCACTCAGAATGTCGACCAATCAATGGCTCTGAGTCATGCTATGGCCCGGTAAGATGATAGTTTATGTGTTTATGTTCAGTAAGGACACGTTGAAATAACCCTGACACTGAGTAAACACTGTTCGTACTGTGTGTGTATGTATGTGTGTGCGCGCAGGGTGCGGACCAGTGCAGGGAGTGTGTGAACTTCAAGGATGGGGAGGCGTGTGTGGAGCGCTGCCCCAGCGGGGTGAAGGAGGAGCAACACACCGTGTGGAAATACAGCAACGCCTCCGGTCACTGCCTGCCCTGTATGACCAACTGTAGTCTCTCGTAAGAACTCACACACACACACACACACACACACACACACACACACACACACTGTTTGCCCTGTCTGACCAACTGTAGCCTCTCGTAAGAACACATACACACACGGTCACACTCACTGTCTGACTGGCTGTGTGTGTTCCAGGTGTGTTCAGATGGACGAGCGCGGGTGTCCCGTGCCCATCAATACTGGGTGAGTCTGACGATCTGTGATGTCATAACTACATTCAACCAATCATAGTTCAATATGCAAACACAGAGAGTGTTAGAGATGCGGCTAAAAAAGGTGTATAAAAATGTGTACGTGTAATTATAAATACAGTGGGGAGAATAAGTATTTGAAACACTGCCGATTTTGCAGGTTTTCCTGGATTTTCTGGATTTTTGTTTTAGATTCCGTCACTCACAGTTGAAGAGTACCTATGATAAAAATTACAGACTTCTACATGCTTTGTAAGTGGGCAAACCTGCAAAATCGGCAGTGTATCAAATACTTGTTCTCCCCACTGTATATGTGTATGTGTATGTGTATATGTATATGTATATGTATATGTATATATGTGTGTGTGTAGTCCAGGGACGACCATCGCGGCGGCACTGGGTGGGGTGGTCCTCTTCAACATCCTGCTGGCGCTGCTGATCTTCTATCTTCGACGCCAGCAGAAGCTCCGCAGGAAGGCCACCATGCGACGCATTCTGCAGGAGCACGAGGTGAGAAGCATCATAGGACATGTAGTCCATCGGCTGTTTTGTTTAAAGCGTAACTTTCTTGATTTTAAGACTGAAAATGCTGGTGACTCCAAACGTCTCACATTGTTCTGCTTCTGATTCCCCCACACATCGTTATAACCCGACCAACAGCTGCCCATGATATCAATGTCCGAGTTTGCTCGTTTGTTACTTGTTTATTTTGTCTTTGTAAAAGTGTCATTGTGTGTCTAGTAAATACTATAAAATGTATTAATATTATGACAATTATTATGATTATGATTATTATAATATGAGGTGTTCGCGACCCGCAGGTTGGGAACCACAATCTAGACACTTGCTAGTGAGTGTAGGCGTGGGTTTCGGACGTAGTTTTTCTGAGGGAGCTTTCTGACCCGCTCCCTGTGTGTGAGCAGCTTGTGGAGCCTCTAACTCCCAGCGGCGCGCTGCCCAACCAGGCCCAGATGCGCATCCTTAAAGAGACGGAGCTCAAGAAGGTCCGAGTGCTCGGGTCTGGGGCGTTCGGCACTGTGTACAAGGTGAGAGAGAGAGAGAGAGCGAGGGAGAGAGGGTGTGATTGTTTGTGTGTTCAGGGTGTCTGTGTGTTTGTGAATGAGTGAGTGAGTGATTGCATGCCAGCCGGTTTGTGTCTCTCCTCACGATGTGTCTATGTGTGTGTGTTACAGGGTGTGTGGGCTCCAGATGGAGAGAGTGTGAAGATCCCCGTGGCCATCAAGGTGTTGAGGGAGAACACGTCTACCAAGGCCAACAAGGAGATCCTGGACGTAAGATCTCCGTTCCTTCCTTCCTTGCTCACTTATAAATTAAAACAACCTTGTAGTGACTGCAGACCTATAATGTTACTTAAAGTGTATTAAGATACATTTCATTAAGGAGCAGGTAGGGATTAAGGGTCATCTTGCACTAGGATGCCTACACATTGGGGATCAAACCCAGAACCTTTCAGCTGGGAATCCAACACCCTAAGAACTACAGTATCCTAGACCCCTAGTGGATAATGTGTGAATGATTGAGCAGCGGTCCTACTCTTGACTCTGTCCAGTACTTTTTTTTCTTAAACCTAGGTTGTGCAGCACCTTGCACTTTTTTCAGCTACTTCAATTTGAATTGTATCACTGTATTGTTCTCAGCCTATTGTGTAAAGCCCAAAGCATGAGAAGGGCCCATTTTGCCACATGTTTGTAGCACCACACAAACAAGAACTAGAATCATATTGTTTTTAACCAAACAAAGCACACGGACCGTGAATGTAGAGTGGCTACATTTGCTTGCTTCAAGTAAGAAACAGGTATATTTTGGACAATAAAACAAAAAACTTTGAATAATATAAAGTAAAAGTGTTAACCCCGCCCCTCGACTTCCTCTACTTCCTGTGTCCAGGAGGCGTATGTGATGGCGGGTGTGGCGAGTCCCTATGTGTGCCGTCTACTGGGGATCTGCTTGACCTCCACGGTGCAGCTGGTCACCCAGCTCATGCCCTACGGCTGCCTACTGGACTACGTCCGCGAGAACAAGGACCGCATCGGCTCCCAGTTTCTCCTCAACTGGTGTGTCCAAATTGCCAAGGTAACCATGACGACTGGCCGATGATCAACCTCATCATCATAATAATAATAGTAATAATCATAATAATAATGAAACTGCACTGCTACTACTGCAATGCATTGTTTAATAATGTATCGATGTAATGTGTATATATATATATTGACATGGATGTACAGTTTAATAATGTATTGATGTAATGTGTATGCGTATATATATATTTTGATATGTTTATGTACTGATCAATAACGTATTGATGTAATGTGTACGTTTATATTGATATGGATGTACTGTTTAATAATGTATTGATGGAATGTGTATATGTATATATATTGATGTGTATATAATGTGTCGAACAGGGTATGAGCTACCTTGAGGAGGTGCGTCTGGTTCACAGGGACCTAGCAGCCAGGAATGTTCTGGTGAAGAACCCCAACCACGTGAAGATCACAGACTTCGGCCTCGCCAGGCTCCTGGACATCGATGAGACAGAGTACCACGCAGACGGAGGGAAGGTCTGTCTATACACTATAGTATATATTCTAAATCGATGTATAGGTTGTGTACACACTGTGTGTATGGATAGTGTTTGTATAGATTGAGTGTATAGATATTGTGTGTGTGTGGGTGTTTCCTGATATGTGATTGGTTCTTTCAGGTGCCAATCAAATGGATGGCCCTGGAGTCCATCCTTCACAGGAAGTTCACCCACCAGAGTGACGTGTGGAGCTATGGTACAACCCCACTGCCATCAATAGTATTATTATTATTGTTCTTTTTTACTTCAGCTCTTTGTCATAGACTAAAACAAATCTTTTTTCGTTTAAGCACCATGGTCTAGTCACTATGGTATCAGTGCTGGTCACCATAGTAACAGGCTGTTGTTACCAATGTTACAGACTGCTGTGGTAACAGGCTGCTGTGTTCACGTGGTAACAGGCTGCAATCACTATGGAAACAGGCTGCTGTCACCATGGTAACAGACTGTGTTTGTTGTGCTGGTCCTTTTCCAGGCGTCACAGTGTGGGAGCTGATGACGTTCGGGGCCAAGCCCTACGACCTCATCCCGGCGCGGGACATCCCAGACCTGCTGGAGGGGGGCGAGAGGCTGCCCCAGCCCCTCATCTGCACCATCGACGTCTATATGATCATGGTCAAATGTACGTCATCACCCTGTTTAACATGTTTCTACCATTCCCGTACCTGGGGTTCGGGACCCTACATTTGGTTGCCTGACACGCCGATGCTGGCGTATAAGCTATAGGTATTTGATGATATATTTTTATTTAAAAGGTCTCAAACGACTAATCACTTAGTGTGCCCCGTCATGCATACGTTCACGGGAACTTTGATATGGTGGGGAAGCAGATACACATGTAAGCCGTTGGGGGGCGCAAACATTTTCAGACCTAAAGATGAGGTCACAGGCTAAACAATACTAGTGGTTCCTGTATGAGGCGTGTCTACAGGCCCAGCTGATTGGCTTAATGTGTTTGACTGACAGGTTGGATGATCGACCCAGACAGCAGGCCACGGTTCCGGGAGCTGGTCAACGAGTTCAGCCTCATGGCTCGTGACCCGCCCCGCTATGTGGTCATACAGGTAGGAGGGCAGGGTCATCACCTGCGTGAGAAACATTATTTAAATAGAATGAAGAGCTCTTCAAATCATTGTAATGACCCTAACCATGCCCACCTCCCTCCTCCCTGCTCTTCTCCTCCCCCACCCTCCTTCCTCCCATACACCTCCCTCCTCTCCTCCTGGTCCTCCTTCCTCACACCCTCTCCATCCACCTCCTTCCACTTTCATCCCCCCTACCACCTCCTCCTCCCACTTCTCCTCTACCTCCGACTCCCTACCTCCCTCCAACTCCTCCTCCTCCAAACAGAACGAGGAGCAGAGGAGTCTCACCTTCCCGGTGGACAGCCAGTTCTTCCGGATGCTCCTGGAGGAGGAGGGTCCGGAGATGAAGGACCTCCTGGATGCAGAGGAGTACCTGATCCCCCAGCCCAACATGTTCCCCCGCACGCAGGGGGACGGGGTCTCCACCGCTGGACACTCCAGACACCACTCTTACCGGGTCAGTAGGTCCATGACAACACCACTAGACTTACCGGGTCAGTAGGTCCGTGACATCACCACTAGTCCTCCCGGGTCAGTAGGTCCGTGACCTCACCACTAGTCCTCCCGGGTCAGTAGGTCCGTGACCTCACCACTAGTCCAACCGGGTCAGTGGGTCCGTGACCTCACCACTAGTCCAACCGGGTCAGTGGGTCCGTGACCTCACCACTAGTCCAACCGGGTCAGTGGGTCCGTGACCTCACCACTAGTCCAACCGGGTCAGTGGGTCCGTGACCTCACCACTAGTCCAACCGGGTCAGTGGGTCCGTGACCTCACCACTAGTCCAACCGGGTCAGTGGGTCCGTGACATCACCATCACTTCCACCGGGATAGTAGGTCCGTTAGATTACTAGTCCTCCAAGCCATGCCCACTTTATAAGTAGTGTCCTTAATCCCACTGACAGTCTCAAAGTGCTTCACAGGCCACATTATAGGATGCCCCCCCCCCCCCCCAGAAACCTTAGTAATCTAAAGGACAAACTTCCCAAACCTAGAGGGAAGGAACACCACAGAGGTATCCCTCCAGCCCACAGTACGCATAGTTGAGCAAGATGCCCTAACCCCTACCTGCTCCTTTATCTGAATCAACACTACTCCTACATTGTTGGTAGATGGATAACCCCAGCTCCCCCCCCCCAACAGAGTACAGACCAGGGCCTGGACGCGGAGCCCCCTGTTGGCAGCCCCTGCACCATGTACTCCTCTATGAGTACACTGGGTCGGGGTCAGTACCCCACCATGCCACTAGGGGCCAGCCCCTCCAACGGCGGCTGGACCACCCAGTACCCCACGCTGGCGCGCAGCCCCTCGTCTGGAGACCCCTGTGACTCCGTCTTCCTGGATGACGCCACGGTAACGCCAGCCAGTCCCGGACACTATCGTCACGGCGGCTATCAGGACGATCTGATGGAGACGGACGGCCCGCCCAGTGCGCATCTTCCTCCTCAGCATCACCCTCATCATCTCCATCACTCGCTGCCCAGACGGCATCAGGGGTACCCTCACAACCACGCCACGCCAGGTGAGATTACAGATTATATTCTGTCACCTTCTCCTCCCCTTCATGTCTTCCTCTCTCCTCCACTCTCATCCTCTCGTCTCATCGTCCTCCTCTCCAGAGTATGTCAACCAGGAGGCCCGTGAGCTGCGGCCGGCAGTCCCAGACCGTCCCAGCACTCTGCCCCGTAAGACCCACCGCTCGGAGCCCCGGCACCTCCCTAACGGCCTGGGCCCCGGACACAGCGTGGAGAAACCGGAGTACCTGGTCCCTCTGGGGCCCCCTGCGGCCCCCAGCTCCCCTGCCTTCGACAACCCCTACTATCTGGACCTTCTGGCCGGAGGAGAGGGGGGCTCGGCGGGCGGGGCCAGGGCAGGGGAGAGGCTGCTGAACGGCTTCATCACGCCCGCAGTAGAGAACCCTGAGTACCTGGGCCTGGCCGACACCTGGACCGGACACACCTGATGAGGGTTGAGAACGAGGGGGGAGAAATGAAATGGGTGTGAAAATGTGAAATTTGGTTGTGTGTGTGTGTGTGTGTGTGTGTGTGTGTGTGTGTGTGTGTGTGTGTGTGTGTGTGTGTGTGTGTGTGTGTGTGTGTGTGTGTGTGTGTGTGTGTGTGTGTGTGTGTGTGTGTGTGTGTGTGTGTGGAGTTATTGTCAGCCAATAGAAAAGCATTCACAGAGGAAAAGTAACACTAAAAAGATCAAATTCCTGCTACCAATCACATTTTCGGAATCTGAACAGATTTTTTGGAGGGACATTTGACTTGTGAACTCAGACATATCAACGTTTACAGCCTCTAGCAGCTCAATGGTGGTGCTCGGCGTCTGGTTGTCACGGCAACAGTTCTCATGAATAATCGGTGGAGTAATGTGTCACTGGAGGTGTTTTCATTGTTTTTCTAACAATCCCTATGATTATGTTTTTGTAACGGTGCGATGTGATTGGCTGAGCCCTGCTGTCTCCTCAGCCAATCAGAGTGTTTTGAGGCGACACGAGCCGTGAGCGGAATAACGATGATGTCACTCTCTTCTTGGGTCAAAGGAACTTTGTCTCTGCAAAAAAAAGTCCCTGGGGCCCATCTGCACCATGAGAGAACACACAGACGTGTGTGAACTGTGTGTGTGCACTTGTGCGTGTTTGTAATTTGAACAAGGGCTTTTAATGGTAAAATACTTGATGGAGATGTCTCGCTAGCATGTTATCACCCTGATGCAGAACTCAAGCTAGCCTGATAACACCCTAGCTAGCATGTTGGCACCCTGATGGGGAGATAGCAGGATAGCACCCTGATGGAAAACCCTAGCTAGCATCATGGCATCCTAGCTAGCATGATGGAATGCAGGCAGAAGATATTTGGATAGACTGAGAAATACAGAGCCGTTTTACTTTGAGGCTAGCCAGTAGTGTACGATCTTACAGTTACGCACAGTACGAACACAGTGGAAGCTGGGGGTTTCTCTGTGGATGTAGACCCAACCCCTCGCACTCTAACCAGAGACATTTAGAGAGAAAATGGCTCTCTAAATGGCTCTGACTCAAACTACACCCATCATACACCAGCCACACCCTCTTATACACAATCCACGACCCACCGCTAGGAGTCATGTGACTCTGAAGCCGTGACTGGTGTCTAACGTCCATTTATACAAAACCATATTTTGTATGTTTTCTGTGACTTATCGTGTTTGAAGGTTTATCTTTGTGTGTGAATATTGTTTTTATGTTTTAAGGTTTGATTGTACGAAATAAAGTGTAAAAAGGTAAGCATAGTAAAGTAATTGGATTTAAACATTGAATCTTGTGGAAAAAGCAAATACATAAGAAACAATTTTATGAAGAAATTATGTATGAATTGTGATGTTTCTATTCTTTGTATGCATTACATTTACTTTTTAAATACAAGGGAAACGTTTGCATTGTTTTTTTCCCCCCCGGGTCTTATTGTGAGACAACTATGGAAATGTTCTGAAATAAGAACGGCCTTTTCTGCCATCTTGTGGTAGTTATAGGAAATACAAATTAGTTACGTTTAGGTATTATGTTCGAGATTGTTTGTGGGTATTAGGTTAAGGTGTCAGGACCAGCCAGCTGTAACTCATTGCTGGTGGTCGTGGTACATCCCTGACAACTATAGCCCTGGCCTACATAACGTTTAGTAAATAGAAGGGAAAAACGTGTCTGGTGTATTTGAATATCTCAATTTCTTAGCCCACCTAACCGTATCCATTTTGTTTACATTTTCTACATTTTAAATGCTGTTGGTGTTGTATTCAATAGGCCTCTTTAGACACGTGTATTGATACGTTTTAAATGTCAGAGGGCAGCATAGCTCTGGATTTACTTCGGATTCATAGGAAACAATTTTCACTATAGATCTAATAGTTTAATATTGAATATAATAAATGTTATTGTTCTGACCTATTTTCCTCGACTATACCAGCATTCCTCGTGTACTGTTCCTACATTTCTGGTTTTCAATCAAAACCTTTATTCAAGAGGAAAGACACTGAGAAGTTACACTTATTTTCAAATGTGCCCTGATTACAGGGCAAGTTAAAATAGAAGCTAAAGAGAACAAGGGCATATCGTACGTTTCAGCTTTGAATGAACTAGATGTATTTTTTTGCAGGTATTTTAGCACATACATTGTTTTTGGGATAGTCTACTTGAGAATAAGATGATCCTGAACACAATTACTTACTGACCACCACCAAAGCCTAAAGATGTGCCTTCATATAAATATCTGCTTTTTACACATTTATTGCTTTATTTAAAAAAGTGCTTCTCAACCTTGCCCTCATAAGGGGTTTTAACCTTGACCCATAAGAATTCCTAACCCTAATACCAAACCCTAGAACCCAAAACTAAACCTTAAAACCTGACCCTAATAGGAAACATTAAGTCTTATACAAACCCTAGAACCAAAAACCATACCCTAAAACCTGAACCTCATAAGAAACCCTAACCAAACCCTAAAAACTGACCCTAATAGGAAACCGTCATCCAATCCTAGAACCAAAAACCAACCCTTAAACCTGACTGTAAGAGGAAACCAAAGCGTCAAACCCTAGAACCAAAAACCAAACCCTATAACTTGACCCTAATAGCAAGACTTAACCCTAGTACGAAAACCTAGAACCAAACCGTAGAACCAAACATCAAATCTTCAAACCTGACTGTTATAGGAAACCCTAAAAACAAAAACTAACTGTAAAACCTGACAATAAAAGGAAACCCTAACCTTAATTCCAAACTCTAGAACCAACAACCAAACCATAATAGGAAACACTAACCCTAAAACCAAACCCTGAAATTGAACCCTAATAGGAAAGCCTAACCCTAATACTAAACTCTAGAACTGAAAACAAAACTCTAATAGGAAACCATAAAGCTAATATCCAATCCTAGAAAATAAAATGGAACCATAAATCCTAATAGGAAACTTTACCTTCATATCAAATTCTAGAACCAAAAAACCAATCCCTAAAACCTAACTCTGATAGTAAACCCTAACCCAAAAATGAAACCCTAGAACCAAAAACCTTAAATCCTAACACTAACCCTAACTCTGACCGTAGCCCTAACTCTTAATGAATGTGGGTGTGTATGCGGTGTATGAAAGGTTTTTATTTATACTATGTATTCTCTTATTATTCCAGCACTTATCCTTCTTCACTTAATACATTTTCTTCTGTGTGTATTTTACCATCTTACTCTTTTATCATTCTTGTTGTTTGACTTTTTTATTCCATGAACCAGCACTTTTATTCATGCAATCATTGATATTTGCTGTGTGGCTTTTATTCTTGTTTAATCGTTATTTATTAATATTTATTCATTCATGATTTATTATATGTGAAAGTGTGTGTGCCTGAGTGTGTGTTCAAATCATCCCTCCCAAGTTCTAACCAGATTATTATTGACTGCTCTTAATTTCTCCTTTATCTTCATTTAGATGTGTTTGTTTTATAAAGGAGTATCCGGGAATTCTTCACACTTTTTTTATTCCACATGGGTTTTATTGACCGTGTTGCCCTGCTGGGCCCCCTCGTGGGTGACTTTTCCTGACCCCCTGCCCCTCGGGCCCTCGCCGGCCCTGGTGCTGGTCTGCTCCTGTGTAGCCTCTCCTGTTGAAACATAAAATAAACAACCATTAAAAGATACAGTATCATGAAAACCTTACCTGGGTTCTGCTCTGTCTTTGAATAGCTGCAGCGTCTCCTCCTATCTCACACCTCTAAAGAAAAAAACAAAACTAAATGAATGAGGAGAAAACAATGAAAAAATGCTAAAAGTGAAAGGATTGGAGATGGTGTACCAGTGCAACCAGAGTAACTTTGATTAACAAGAACTGAACTACAATACAATAACCTAACCCATAACCCTTACACTCTGTTATAGCAAATAATACATTAATAACACTACAAACAACTATAGACCACTATAGACCACTCGACACCAGGCCCAGGTCTATTTCAATTTTTTTGTAACTAATAAGTGACGATGACTGACTTGAGTGATTGATGACTGAATGGCCAACCATAACCATTCGGTTAAATGTAAACATTGGGTTAAAGTAGCAATCTCTACGATTTCCGTTTCGTTCTCTTTGGCAGCACCTATGGCGATAAGTAGTAATTGCAGGTGTGTTTTTGGACATCACTTCCCAGAGATCCAAACAGTGTCGCCTTTGTGACGTCTGTCAGATGGCAGTTGGTTTCCTGGCAACGCTAGCAGAGACTGCTTCACACACAAGTGAGTTGAGGAACACGTCTGTGATGGAAAATGCAACACTAACTGCAACGCTTGTGATTCTTTCAGGGAATGTCGCCACTGACACCCAAGCCCATTCTCAATCTGTGTTGTTTTCTGTACTTGTGTTATTGTGGACTTGTGAAACGTCATCAGTCGCATCCCAAGTACTGTTCCATTTAAAGTCTGGGGGGGGGGGGGGGGGGGGGGGGGGGGGGTAGCCTCCAGGCTCCTTTCTTTGGGTGGTTCCTAACTGAGTGAAATGACATGGAAGTATTTAAGTGTACCATATGCTGCATTTCTCAATGTAACAACCATTTTGCTTCACTTTTGTGCCAAGGAGCCTTTATTAACATTTTAATTTAAATTCGAACCTTGGTATTGAATACTTTTTCACCGGGTTGTCCATGTGTATGCAGTCTGCATAAAACAACACGGTAAGAACGCACGGGCAAGGTATCTTAACATGCGCCTTTTGTAGTCCATCTTCGGAACATTGTAGTTTCATCACGGCAGACCCACGTCCATAATATCCACCGTCGCATAATGACGTAGCCTAGAGTAAGTGCAGTCGGATTCTCTTAGGACCGCGGTTGTCTTTGCCTAAGTCCTTATGAATTTTCCTTTACATCTTTCCTGGACATAATAATAATGTGGTAATTGTATCTCTGGTAAAAACATATTTGTCTCATAATTACTTATAAGCCTTATCATTTGAATGGAATGGAATTTAGCCTATCCAAAAAGAAAGAAAATGTATTATTTCCGTACAATTATCTTAACCACGTTCACCGTGTAATTGAAAATCAGCTAATATTTCTTCAAATCTATTTCTCTTATGTCCAGTAATATATGACTATAACGTACAGTATTCATCGAAAAAATTATCAGAACCAATATTTAGACCCAGATCGCCATCCGACCAGTCGAGTAGTTTGATACAGAGTTGTTGATTGGTCAGCACTGGATGACAATATAAGCTATGCTATGTGATTGGTGGCAGGGATATTCTGCTATTTTTTTTCTCGCGATTGTTTCCCCGTGTGGGTTAATGGCTCCTCCTGCTAGATATTGAGACGGAGCTGGTACAGAGGAGCAATAAGGGGTAGCAGCAATAGTACGTAGAATAGCAATTACACCCTAAATATTAGCTGTTTTCCGTCGTAATTGTTTGGGTGTGTTTGGCACAGAGTCTGTGGGAGTATTAGTTTGGGTCGAGTGTTAAAATTAGACACAGGCGGTCGAGGAAAGCGTTGTATTTTTGAACGACCAACTCCCCAAATGAACTCCGTCAGAGCCACCAACAGAAGACCCAGGCGAGTGTCGAGGCCGCGCCCGGTGCAGCCCGAACGGAACAACGGCGAGCGAGGTAAGCCAAGTCCTAGTCAGTCAATGCCCAAGGTGGAAAACGTGTCAGGCAACGCTAGTATTTACATGCGGGGGGATTTGTGCACACCGGGCTCTTTTCTACACCCAGACACGGCGGGGGAGGCAGGAAAACTCGAGGCTTCTTGCTCTATGGCTCAGGCCAGGCCGCGCTTTGTTTGGCTTGAGTGATCGTGGCTAACGCCGAGAGCTAGCTCCCTGTGAGGTGAGATGGAGGTTGGGGGTTGTCTTCGCCTACTGCTGCGTACCTAACCAGATTGCCAGAATTAGTAGCCTGTGTTCAGGTAGACCTGAACCAGAGCCGAAGGACTGGACTGGACGTTCATTCGTAACCGGGCTCTTCATGTCTGGTCGGCCGGTGCATTCTCAGCTGTCACTAATGGTTTGGAGGGTGTAAATCCAATGCGATGCATTTGGACTGCCATTTTTGGGGTGTAACGTTAACAAAACACTGGCAGTGTAGTAGATCATGATGTCTGGCTGGATGTGGTCAGACGTATCAGCTGTGATAGACTTTTCATTTGTAGTTGACGCCATCGGGCCATTTACACGAAATCGCCGTGTCCATCTTGTGTGTTTAAGACACTCCGTATGAACCCAAAGACCCTTCCATGTTCCCAGTGCTTCCTATGTCTCTATTTGTTTACACCGCAGATTTGCAAGATACGCAGTTGGGTTTTGAGCCATTAGCTACACGTCTAATCGACCGTGCTTGCGGCCCTTTGGCTGCCTCCTTTATTTTGATTTCATTGTATGCGAGATAGTCTTTGATTTGATCATGTGTATACAACCACTAGCCATTGACAAAAACGAAGTGGCCCATATATCCTCCATATAATCTCACCCATTAAGCTGGTCGTCTGCGGGGCTACATCTGCCATTATCAATCAGAAACCTTTGTCTGTCTTGCCAAGTATTACCTTGCTGGGTAGCCTATGCCACATACGTGCAGTGTATGCGTCTTACTACAGCGCTATTCAGCAATAAAGACTACATTTAAATGTCACCCATAGCAGTATGGGCTTTACAAAGTCAAACCTCCTATACTTATGCATATGCCTATAAATATGCAATTGCTTTTAAGACATTAAATGAATATAAATAAACATTATTATTATTATTATTATTATTATTATTATTAGTGCAGACAGCTTTCATGTATTTGTTGTGTTTTGTCAACACGTTTTATTTTATAATAGATAAAAACGTGAGGTGCAGATATGTCTTCCTTGATGAAAGTGTATATAGTTATTTATATAATGTATGCTACCTTCTCACCTATAGAACTACCTCCTAAACATCTAGTATGCGAATATATACTTGGTGGACAAATCAGGTTCAGATTTCTGTGTCCGTCTGTTTCTCTATGCTGTTGGCCTGAAATCATAGGATTTTCTGATATCCATGCCATGTAGGCTAATGTGTATATGGCTTGCATTGAGCATGTGTGATTGGTCTGCTTGCCCTCCTGTCTAGATGAGGAAGTTCCCGCTGCCGCAGCGGCCGAGATGGCTGTTGAGGAGTCGGGTCCAGGAGCCCAGAACAGTCCCTACCAGCTCCGTCGCAAGTCCCTGGTGCCCAAGAGAACCGCTGCTGCCTCTGCCACTGCCTCCGCCTGCCCCAGCAAGAGCCCCATGGAGGTGAGCCTGACCTGAAGTGCTTGTGTTTGACATGTATTCCCTGGCTCAATGTTGTTATCACTCATGCAAATGGGTTGTATTTTCCCCTGGCGAGCGAGCGGTATTGTAGTATTGGCCACAAAAGTAAAAACCTACATTGGGATTTGGGGAATGTTTATAGGGACTGGGGGAGCAGAATTCAAAGATTGAGTATGCTTCAGAGCATACTCTTCGTAGAATAGGATGGAGTACGAAATACTTTAGCCTTTATTTTGAAACTGGGGTGCGGCAATTGTCAAGTGTTTTCCTGGGTACAAGAGAAGGTGCAGTGTGGTGATCTAATAGGCTTCTAATCTCCTGTTCCAGGGTGCTTCTACCTCGTCCACAGAAGCCTTCGGTCACCGAGCCAAGCGGGCAAGAGTGTCCGGTAAGAGCCACGATCTGCCAGGTGTGTGTCACAGCTTTTCGAAAGTAATGCCAGGCAACTGAGGATAATGTATTGGCATGTTGTCACAAAACATTGTTTATTATTTTGTATTGTATTTTATTTTGCTATCTCTTGTATGTAAATGAAGCAAAATGGCAAACCTTTTTCACCCATTTTTTTTTAATAACATGCTCTTTACTGATCACCCATACAATAATGTGTGTGTGTGTGTGTGTGTGTAGCTGCCCCAGCAGAGCAGTATCTGCAGCAGAAGCTTCCAGATGAGGTGGTGTTGAAGATATTCTCCTATTTGCTGGAGCAGGACCTGTGCCAGGCGGCCTGTGTGTGCAAGAGATTCAGCCAGCTAGCAAACGACCCCATCCTCTGGTGAGCGGTCAGCCGGTCACATGTTATCATTACATTGACTTAATTTGTAGCAGGCTTATTCCACAGAAGTGACTCTGTTATGATTTATTTTTGTAATGTATACAACATGATGTATATATCATATATTTTATTAGGAAGCGGCTGTACATGGAGGTGTTTGAGTACACCAGGCCCATGATGCACCCAGAACCAGGCAGGTTTTACCAGGTCAGCCCTGAAGAACATGAACACCCAAACCCCTGGAAGGAGAGCTTCCAGCAGTTGGTCAGTAGCCATGCAGGCTTTATTCACTTATTTATTTGGTGTATTGTATTACCGCGTGCTGTCTTTGTTGATGCATCAAGGTTTCCCTTTGTACTGATGCGTTATTGCCTAATATTCAATGTGTATTGTAGTAAGTTTCTCTTTAATTCTAACGTCACAAATTAGCTTGGTGCATTAGCATCGTCTACAGACAATGTGTTAAATGGTGATTGTTTTGGTTTGCAGTGAACAGTAGGGCATGTTCCTGACACCAATTAAAATCAAAATACTAGAAAATGTCATCATTAACCGATGAGACAGCCAGTCGCACTTGGCACAGGTTTAAGGAAAAATAAATGATGCTTACTGCCAAGTAACGTACTGTCTATCAAACATACAAAATCACATCACTAAAATTGCCCAGCCGATGGGTTATTTATATATGCTGGTTCGATATAAGTTTTATGTTCGATAAGAACATCCAGTGATAACGAATGTGGACATTTGTTTGTTACAGTACAAAGGCGCTCACGTGAAGCCCGGTTTTGCTGAGCATTTCTACAGCAACCCAGGCAGATATAAAGGCAGGGAGAACATGCTGGTAAGTCTCACTGCCAGAGGAAGGGGGAAAAACACAGCAGGAACCACCTCTCCAGAAAATGTTGGTTAAAGATTTCTTGGGGGAAATTGTGAAAAAATGTCCTTAATTGTTTGAATGGCGTCTATTTCCTGTCCCCTTGCAGTACTATGACACCATCGAGGATGCGCTGGGTGGCGTGCAGGAGGCCCACTTTGACGGGTTGATCTTTGTCCACTCTGGCATCTACACGGATGAGTGGATATACATAGAGTCCCCCATCACCATGATTGGCGCGGGTGAGAACCAACACCTGTGACCCCAACACCTCCTGATCCTTAAGTATCACATGGCATGTGGCCTTGCTGCTGTTGAAACTGGCGTTGGTAATGCTCATCTCCCTCTTTCTGTCTGGTCACAGCTCCTGGTAAGGTAGCAGACAAGGTGGTGATCGAGAACACCAGGGACTCTACGTTTGTCTTCATGGAGGGATCGGAGGACGCCTATGTAGGCTACATGACCATCCGGGTAAGCAGTGACCACACCTCCCCCACCTTCTCCCCTCCTATTTCGCTGTTGTAGATTTATCTTTATAAAAAGAAAAAAAGGTTTTCTCGCTTGCTTCCTCTTCATTGCCCACTCTTATAGGGTGATCAACATCATTTCAGGTGAAGGTCATTTGAAATACCCGTGTCTGCTTCTGATTAATAATATTGATATTGCTCCGTGGACTGACTCGAATTACAAGAAGAATTGTCATTGTTGTGGCATTGTTGAATTTACTGTCCTTGAATGTAGCTTTCTTAAACTTAGGGCAAATTATTATTTTGTATAGCTGATTTTTTTGTTTGCACTCAAGATTATAATTGAATCCAGCTGATGATAAAAACCTAATCTGTGATGTGAGTTATTTAGTAGTTACACAGTAAGTCTACCATGTTATTACATAGTAAGTCTACAATGTTACAATTTCAGCTGTTATATGAGCTGAAATTGGTTGATTAAAATCGGTCAAATCTTTATTTTCCCCTGCATTCTTTTTAAATTCTTTACTTGGGTCACGGTAGTATTAAAGGATGGCAGGCCTTCTTGGAGGTGTGGTGTGTAGTAATTCTAGTTGTTGTTAGACCACGGCTCTTGAATTTCTTTCATGACCTGAGCCTTTCTGATCAGGGACTAAATGAGCTGGCTCGAGAACCCCTGGCCCGTCTTTTACCTGCTCTTCTCATCGTTTTCTCACCTCTGCAGTTCAACCCTGATGATAAGTCAGCCCAGCACCACAACGCCCACCACTGCCTGGAGATTACAGTCAACTGCAGCCCCAACATAGACCACTGCATCATCCGCTCCACCTGCACAGGTTTGTCTTTCTCGCTCCTTTTTTATTATATTTTGTTTTTTCATTAGTACACATTTCTCATAAGGCTTTGATATGTTATTTGATAGCTGTAAATAAAATAAAAAATTGTGGTCAGTAAATATGTCAATCGTAAAGTCCTTCTTTTTGCTGCAATATATTTTCAGTGTTGGTTGCACTGTTGTTCTGTAGAAGCAGAACCGACTGTAGAAAGTATTACAATTATGAATGGTACTATGTTAACATATACTGGTTTATTTGTTATCCTCCCAGTGGGTTCAGCGGTGTGTGTGAGTGGCCAAGGAGCCTGTCCAACCATCAAACACTGCAACATCAGTGACTGTGAGAACGTGGGCCTATACATCACTGACCATGCACAGGTAAGATGAAGTACAGTACAGCATATAGAGGTCATGCAGTCACGTTATTTGAAAGATACTACCGAGCAGTTGGACAACAAATTGTCTGTAGCAGTTGACCCTTTACGTCAATTAACCAAAAGGTATGGCAAAACATCCCAGTTGTCTTCTGGTTCAGATGCTTTTTTTCATGGCTGAGATGCTTTGTTGACATCCAGTTTTTTGCCGTCCAGTAATAACATCAGGTAGGGGTCACATAATCAACTGCACGACCTCCATATGCTACATGCTGTCTGAGCAAGAATGACCCCCTCTCCAGAGTTCATCTTTGACCCCCATGTGCATTTTTAGGGCATCTACGAGGACAATGAGATCAGCAACAACGCACTCGCGGGCATCTGGGTGAAAAACCACGGCAACCCCATCATACGGCGCAACCACATCCACCATGGTCGAGACGTCGGTGTGTTCACTTTCGACCACGGCATGGTAAATATCCACTTTGACCCCTGAAGCTAGGCTATACAAGCCGTTGGCCAGTTGACTGTTTAGCTTAGGGGTTTCCTCTGGGTCCCTCTCGTCCCCAGGGCTACTTTGAAGGGGTGTAAGATCCACAGGACACTATTGTAGTTTATGCATTTTCCCTGGCTCGCTTCTTCTTAGTTGCTCTCTTTTATATGGTTACCAACCTTATTTCAGTTAAGAGTAATTTAAAATACCCCTGTCTGTTTCTGATAAATATAAATATTGATATTGATTGGTGGGCTGACTTGGAATTACAGCAGGATTTGTCTGGCATTGAGGTTCTGTCCTTGAATTTAACTTTCTTAAACTAAGTATATTTTATACAGCCCATCTTTTAGCCCGCACTCAAGATTATAATTCAGTACAAAAAGATTTGAGATGTTAGTTATGTAGTAGTGATAAAGTCAGTACCATGTTATGGTGAAACCGTCAAGCTAAGTCTGGTCCTCCCGGTCTCCCTCCTCCCAGGGCTACTTTGAGAGCTGCAACATCCACAGGAACCGCATCGCGGGCTTCGAAGTGAAGGCGTACGCCAACCCCACTGTGGTGCGCTGTGAGATCCACCACGGCCAGACGGGGGGAATTTACGTGCACGAGAAGGGCCGCGGGCAGTTCATCGAGAACAAGATCTACGCCAACAACTTTGCCGGCGTCTGGATCACCTCCAACAGCGACCCCACGATACGGTGAGAACGCCATGCCCCCACCCCTATGACTTTAGCAGTGTCGTCCTGCTGTCTGGTGACTAGCCTGCCGTGCGCCAGAAAACATGTACTGATGGAGTGGACTAGTCGATTGATGTACCACAACATAAAACGGGCTGATCTTCTCACCCGTCCATCAATATCACAGCGTTGAGTAGCATGCAACGCCAAAAACCGAACTTGATACTTCAACCAAGGTGTTCATCTGATGTTATGTTGCTTCGCAGATGCCTCCTAAAATGCAGTGGCATGTTTTAGCTGGTTATCAGCGCTAACTGCCTGCTATTGCTGTAATGAGTTTTTTTGTGGATGTATTAATACATTTGTTTTTATCGGCCTCCAGGGGAAATGCTATATTCAATGGTAACCAAGGGGGCGTGTACATATTTGGAGACGGACGGGGATTGATCGAGGGCAACGACATCTACGGGAACGCCCTTGCCGGTATCCAGATCCGAACAAACAGCTGTCCAATTGTACGGCAAAACAAGATCCACGACGGACAGCATGGCGGCATCTACGTGGTAGGAAAAATACACCGGTCTATTCTCCACACACTGTAGCCGGCGTCTCTGCTCTGCCCTGGAACTAAAAATCGTAATGTAATTGAAGGCCAAAGATTGAAAAATAAAAACAATTGTCTTGAATACAGGGTCCAAAATGTACCTCCTAGAATATATATATATATATATATTTTTTAACTGCCAAATCTATTAGCCCTTGCCTGGTGGTGTTAATTTTGCTATAATATTGCTGATGATGACCATACCTGCTGTGAAGAAGATCTAGTTGGTTCCCCTGATTGGTTGAATATGTGTGTCCTATAAAGACCTACTAGAACAAGGTGAATGTCAACAAAGGGATCCGAAGATTCATTATGTTGTCGTGGTGCTAACAGAAGGCATTTGTTAATGCAGAACTCTCGTGCACTTACTATGGCACCTTGGGCGCCATCTCCCACTGGTAAACCCGTTGCGGGAAATATTAAAAGACCACACGTTGCGTTGTCTTCTCAGCATGAGAAGGGCCAAGGGGTGATCGAGGAGAACGAGGTGTACAGCAACACCCTGGCCGGGGTGTGGGTGACCACGGGCAGCACCCCAGTCCTGCGCCGCAACCGCATCCATAGTGGCAAACAGGTACACACACACACACACACACACACACACACACACACACACACACACACACACACACACACACACACACACACACACACACACACACACACACACACACACACACACACACACACACACACACACACACACACACACACACACACACACACACACACACACACACACCACTGCAAGCTGTTATAAATGTTTGTGTTGTGGTCCAATGACCGAGACCCTATACCACAGATGTTTTTTGTAATTCTTCATCCGTGTTGTGACCATCCCTCTGGTGTCCACCTCCTGTTTCAGGTGGGGGTGTATTTCTATGACAATGGCCATGGGGTGTTGGAGGACAATGACATCTACAACCACATGTACTCCGGAGTACAGATAAGGTGTCAACTTCAATACTACCACAGCACTTGAGCCCCATCTCATCTCTTTTCTATCTTTCCATGTATACTGCTCAAAAAAATAAAGGGAACACTTGGAGTTACATTGTGTTGTTTAAGTGTTCCCTTTATTTTTTTGAGCAGTATATATTTATTGATCCAGTTTGTCCTACTGAAAATACTTTCACCAGCCGCACTGCCAAATGGATTTGTCAGGCCTTTGATTTGGATGTAGGGCTGGGCAATAATGCAATGGTATCGTTTATTGTCTTTGGAGGACATTGTATCGTCATTAAATGATACTCATTTATTGTGAGACCCTGTTTTATAGTCTAAAGGAATTACGATGAGACGATATGCTCTTAGAATTATAAGAAATATGAGGTTTGGAACGTCCATGTACTTAAATGTAGTGATCCTCTGTGTGAATGTTTTTAGAAGGGTATTTTGAATTCTTGCGCATATTGTGGTATTCATCTATCATGTGAAATGCCCCAAGATTATCAGGACAATCGTTTTTTGCATATAGCCCAGCCCTATGTGGAAAAAACCTGAAATCTCCATGAACTACTGAAAACCAACTGCTGCCTTGCTTCCACAGAACGGGGAGCAACCCAAAGATCCGGCGCAACAAGATATGGGGCGGGCAGAACGGAGGCATTCTGGTCTACAACTCTGGTGCGTCACCGGCTCCTCTCCACCCTGCTCCTGCAGCCATAGTGGTCTACTCTGCTCCATGCCTCGGGCCTAACCCTCCGTTCTCCCCCACAGGTCTGGGCTTCATCGAGGACAACGAGATCTTCGACAACGCCATGGCCGGCGTGTGGATCAAGACGGACAGCAACCCCACGCTGCGACGCAACAAGATCCACGACGGCCGGGACGGGGGCATCTGCATCTTCAACGGCGGCAGAGGTACGGCTACGCACTTGGCACCAGTTAACGTCAGACCAACGGATTTGGAGGCTTATTGAGTCAACCATGGGCACGACTTGATGATGTGTGACACGGGGGTGTGTTTGTGTGTCCAGGACTCCTGGAGGAGAATGACATCTTCAGGAACGCGCAGGCCGGTGTGTTGATCAGCACCAACAGCCATCCCATACTGCGCAAGAACCGCATCTTCGACGGCTTCGCCGCAGGTCAGTTTTATTCGGTAGTTGTCAAAGGCAATTTCCACACCTGGCAATTCCCCCCTAGCGTTACATCCTTCAACGTACAAACCTTTTTGTCACGGCCTTCGTTTTTGTTCAGGTATTGAAATCACAAACCACGCGACGGCCACGCTGGAGGGAAACCAGATCTTCAACAACCGCTTCGGTGGTCTGTTCCTGGCTTCGGGCGTCAACGTTACCATGAAAGGTCTGTTTGGCCTTGGTCATTAGCCATCAGCATTGGCCACGGGCACAGGACATGCTGGTAGTGCCCTATCTAACTTGCCCCTCTCCCTTCCTCCACGGTCAGATAACAAAATAATGAATAACCAGGACGCCATCGAGAAAGCGGTGAGCAGAGGACAGTGTCTGTACAAGATCTCCAGCTACACCAGTTACCCCATGCACGACTTCTACAGGTACCTGTCCATGCACATCGTGTGAGTGTGTGTGTGTGTGTGTGTGTGTGTGTGTGTGTGTGTGTGTGTGTGTGTGTGTGTGTGTGTGTGTGTGTGTGTGTGTGTGTGTGTGTGTGTGTGTGTGTGTGTGTGTGTGTGTGTGTGTGTGTGTGTGTGTGTGTGTGAGATGTTTTTTGTATCTAAATCTTATTTAAAATGTGTTTTTACTCTTCCTCAGGTGTCACACTTGCAACACAACAGACAGGAATGCGATCTGCGTCAACTGCATCAAGAAGTGCCACCAAGGCCATGATGTGGAGTTTATTAGGCATGATAGGTAAGTGCTGCTCTACCTCCCATCTCCCTGCAGGCTGAAACCCGCTCCCCATACTAATGCTACTAGTAGAGCCCCTTCGCATAGCAAGTGTGTCAGTGTTACGCATACCTTGCTTGCTAGTTATTTGGCTTAAAACAAAAAACTCACTTTTGTGAGGGTCTCTACTTATAACCTACAGATGCTGCTACTTGTGATCTCTGTAAGCAAAATCAATGTTATTTTTCCTTTTATTAGACTTAGGGATTCCTACTGTGTCTAATGTAATCTGTAATCATGTTATTGGTATTTTAGAGATTGAGTCCACTGTATTTAATCAACTTTTGTTCCTCCACAGACCTAAAGCAAAGCTACACTTTAAACCCATTGGCTTCAGCAGGCCAACCGTGCTTTGCTGGTCTTTTACTCCAATTCAGTTTCTTTTTCAGTATTTCTGGATCCTATTTAAATGTGCATATTTACTGTGTGTGAAGGTTAGAAAAGCACTATAGTAAATTAAATCAATTGACCTCCTTTTAATGCACCTTCTTCTCCTTCTTCCCATCGTCTCCAGGTTTTTCTGTGACTGCGGCGCGGGAACATTGTCAAATCCCTGCACGCTGGCGGGGGAGCCCACGCACGACACGGACACTCTGTACGACTCGGCACCGCCCATCGAGTCTAACACACTGCAACACAACTGAGCCCAGGCCTGCAGTACAACACACACACATAGACACACACACACACACACACACACACACACACACACACACACACACACACACACAACTCTTTGCACCATCCACACGTCACAGAGCCATAGCATCCATCCCTCCATCCATCTCCACAGGACCCACACAGAGACTGGGAGACGCTCACACATGACATGGTTTGCATACAACACACGTGGACACCCGCTTGCAGCCGCGTGGACCCACAGAGAGACTCTGCGCTGGCGGCGCTCTCGGACCGGGCCATGTAGGCCGAGTAGGCCATGGCTGCGGAACCCCAGGGGTGCTGGGGGTGGTTGTAGTGGTGGTGGTGCTGCAGTGGCAGCCTACCCCTAGAGGGAGCCAGAGGAGCGCAAGAGGACAAAACTTGATTTCGATGCTCGCTGAATGGCCACATGAGATTTCCCCTCGCGCCAAGACATTTTCTTAATGCAGTTGTCGGTGCCCAGAGAAGAAATGGAAGCGTTTCAGTATGGACCGCTTTGAGGAGGGGGATGGGGTGGGGGGGGAACGTAGAAAGGATCCACACACAACCCACCTGCTCCGCATCTCCCGACTCCCATACCTCCCCCCCCATCCCACCCCCCCCCCAAGTCCCCAGCCGTAGCCTGCTTTCTGGAGGCGCACTGTTCGCTTCTTAAGAACTGCCATGAAGAGGTTTCCTGCCTCCTCTCAGCTGCTGTCCTCATTGGTTGCCCTGGCAGTTGTAACTGGTTAATGGATGGGCAGATGTAGCTCGTGTGTGTGTGTGTGTGTGTGTGTGTGTGTGTGTGTGTGTGTGTGTGTGTGTGTGTGTGTGTGTGTGTGTGTGTGTGTGTGTGTGTGTGTGTGTGTGTGTGTGTGTGTGTGTGTGTGTGTGTGTGTGTGTGTGTGTGTGTGTGTGTGTGTGTGTGTGTGTGGGGAAAGCAAGACTTGTGGGTGTGTGTGACAGAGCACTTGGGCTTTTTTTGTTTTGTTATTCCGATCAATGGATTTGATTTTAAATGCTTTCTCATGTAGTTTTGTATTTTCAAGGCAAAAAAATGAACTGTATTTGAATGTCTTTTATTTTATTATATATTATTATAATTATTGATATTATAATTTTTTTTTCTTTTGGTTAGCACCCCTTTCTCCCCACCCTACTCCACCCCCCCCACCACCACCACCACCATGCTTCCAGCAGTGGCTCAGACGTCCCAGTGAACTCAGTTCTTTCTGTGAAAGAGAATCTCGTTAAAACACTAAACTAAAAAAAGTTTAAAAAAAAAATATCCTCTCCAGTAATATTATCTTAAATGGCAGGTGGAGGAGCTCCACACTTGTATAAAGGTTTGTGTGTATGTGTGCGTGTGTGTGAGAAGTTGTGTGTGTGTGTGTGTGTGTGTGCGTGTGTGTATGTGTGTGTTAAGTTCATGCAGTCATTTTCTCTGGAGAGGCTTTTCGATAGGAGGCATCCAAGCTCCTTGCAACTGGAATGGATGGGCTGGTCTGCTGTCTTCCTCCCCCCCCCCCCCCCCGCCCCCACCTCTCCTGTGTATCGTGGTGACTGTGGCTCCTCATGCAGCCTGGATCGTATGCATGTACCATAACATCTAGACTTAATATATTGTGAAGTATTCAATAACCAATATGTAGATGCTAGTCAGAATAAAATAAAAAAAAGGGGGGTTAATTTCCTAGAAAGGCAAAAAAAGATAAAAGGAAACTGGTCATTTCTAAGAAAATAAAACTTTATTAGATCAAAAAAGTGTTTGTCGTGAGTTCCCCCTGCCCATTCTGTCACCGCCTGGTGGTCGACCAATCAGGAGTTTGCTGACTGCTATTTGATACACTGCATCACCCAGGCCTGACAGACTAGTTGTATAAAACATCCCTCTCCTAGAGTGAGTATTGTATAAATTATGTAAGTAAACACATTTTTTCAGGGGCTTTTTTTCCCCATGCTATGATTAATGAAACACTAAGAACAGATAAGTTACACTTGTGTGGGATATATATTGCGATGCCCAGTAATCTAATTGGCCAGATGTATGTCCTCCATTTGTGGTCCAGTATGTAGCTGTGATTTTTCACCCCCCACCAGTCTTGAAACAATCACTTGTTTTTGGGTAGCCGTTAATCACTCAGGAGAATCGATACAAATAAAAAGGTGACTGACCAAAAGGAAGGGAGGAGCATAATGGTTCTTTCAACTTCTTTATTACATAACCTACAGTTCTAAATGACAGAAAAGGGATGTTTGTTACTCGCATGCGTTTCTCTAAGTTAATGGTATATACAGGCGATGGACTGAAACAGGGTAGAAAACATTTGTCCTGGACGTCTTCAACTCTTGACAGATGGCCCACAATGGGCCAGAATCTCGGCAATGTAACCGTTGTTTTTGGCTGCCAGCTCCTCTTTCATCCTCCTTATCTTTGCTTTCACCTCATCGTCGCTCATGGTGGCGGCAGGAAGTGATTTTACCTGTTCCAGGAAGTCCTGGATCATGTTCTCGCCAGCCTGAGGGAAATCAGAAGACAACAGCTTCAAGGGGGCTTGTTTCTTCCAGTGTGCTAGCATGTATCATGATGATTGGCAGGGGTCATGGTACTATTGATAGCATGTTATATTTGGCAGCCATCGGACACTGTTAGATACTGTGGTGATTTGGTCACCGAAAGACAATTTAACACCGCAGTAATCCAAGCAATGTGATTTAGCAGTTATTCTGCAGGTTTTGGGGAGAATGTAAAATTTACCTTACCATTTGGGAGATGCATTTGTCCAAAATGACAATACATTTTTTTGGGGATGGTATTCTGGTAACCCTAACCGTTACCAGAATATCATAAAGGACCCTCAGACATTGGGAGCAGGACGGTGACCGTTAAAACCCAGGACTTTACACCAATTCTGTGGTTGTACCCCAGTCAGCCATTATTAACGCTATAGTTTCAATGTGAAATCCCATCAGTATACCAGCTTGTCTGTGCAGCGTTTCTTGGCCTCAGGCCCCGCCTCCTCATCTGGAGGCTCCTGAAACTCCTCCAGCTCTGCTGCCTTCTCTTTTGCCATGGCAACCACAGATGGCGGGAAGCAGGCCAACTCGGCCACATGGATCCCGAAACTCTGGTCGCACACACCTGCACGCATGGCGTGATACAAACCAGGGAGGAAGAAAGCAATGTATGTTGAGGACATTGTCAAAATAAAATATACAAAAAAGGCACAAATGTATACAGATGAGGTTGTTGAGTTTGCAGTGTGTTAGACCAGTGTCTAAGGTCTCATGCCCATAATGGGGTTTAGAATACAAGTTAGTATATGATGAGGTATTTCCCAAAATGCGTCAACTATTAAAAGGTTCTGTAGCTAAGATTAAAGAACTATAATTAGAGTAATTAGTTAGAAATAGCATGGCCATCAGCCAGCTATTAGTGAGTGTAATGCGCTGTGAGGATATCTGTCAGGTTGACTGCGCCTGTCCCTGTATAAGCCACTTTAGATTTTCGACCACTCCCGGCTAACTTCAGACTAATCAGCACATCTCTTCCCTAAATAGTTCGGGGAATTCATCTTGTCCGTCAATCACAGCATCTGTGTGAAATGCAACGCTTTTCAATGGCAGAGACAGGGAGGACGTTTTCTTTGGGTGGCTTGGTTTCAAAATCGTGCTCTTTCTGCTCTCTTTACAACGCTTGAATCTTACCTACAGCACCTTTAATGGGTTTTACAATAACACATTGATGCTATAGTTACAGAAATGCATCATCAATTAACTTCCAAAGAAGCAAAGCCTAGCTCAGGACAGAGACCCACTGAACCCACCCTCCTTGTTCAGTACTCCTCTCAAACGACGCGGTATACCGGCCACACCACACGCCTCGGTCACCCACCTGGCTTCACCCGGTACAGCATGGTGAGCGTGCCCTGGGTGGTGAGCGCGGTCACGTGCAGGTTGCGCACAGCAGGGTACTGCGCGGCCAGCGCCGTCAGCTCGTGAAAGTGCGTGGCGAACAGACAGAAGCAGCCGATGCGGGACGCCACGTGCTCGCTGATGGCCCACGCCAGGCCGAAGCCGTCGTAGGTGGAGGTGCCGCGGCCCAGCTCGTCGATGATGATGAGGGAGTCCTCCGTGGCGGACCTGAAGGAGGGAGGGACACATGGAATCGCAATGCTGTCCCCACAACATGACTTGGTGTGAAGGATTTTAGTCATTGAGCAGACAGGATATGGGTCAAACACCTTAGCCACCGCTGCACTATCCTGTCCCCTCTCCTTGGAGTGTCAATATCTTGTTTTTACGTTCACATCTCTTCAATTCAAATACCTTATTTGTCCCTCATGGGGCAATTTAACACAGGCGGTTTACTGACAATAAGTGGTATTCGAATAATCTAGTGAGCAGTTTGATAATTTGGACAACAATACAGGGACCAGTAAATGATGACCAATAAAAATTGGAATGACTACAAAAGATAGGCGCAAAATTTATTAATTTATTCATCATTTCAACCTTCACTGCCACAGCGGGAAAAAACGAGTGTATTTGTGCATAAGTGTGTATGTGGGGCGCCCCCTCACCTCAGAATGGTGGCGGTCTCCAGCATTTCCGACATGAAGGTGGACACCCCCTTGACCTGGCTGTCCCCGGCCCCCACCCTGGCCAGGACGCTGTCGATCACGTTCAGCTCAGCGCTCTCGCATGGCACAAAGCTGCCGATCTGAGCCATCAGAGCGATCACGCCCACCTGCCGGATGAACGTCGACTTGCCCCCCATGTTGGGACCTGCGGGACAGGGGGAGAGTACATGGTAAAAATTAATAACAATGACGAAAAATAATCAACTGAAATCACACTGGTGAATACCAGCGTATTACCCACCAGCGCAGGGAATAGAAACTAGAACGAGCCAATAGTCTATCGAAGATTCAAATCGTCCAAAATTCGAGGTCACCCCTAAAATAGCTCACCTGTGATGATGTAGAAGCTCTTCTCGCCACGGGTGAAGCTGATGTCGTTGGGGATGAAGGCCGCATCAGCGTCTGTCTCCATGCAGGGGTGGCGCGCCTGCCGCAGCTCCAGCCGCCGCGGGCCGTCTGGCGCCAGGAGGCGGGGCCTTACGTAGGGCACGGGTGCTGAGACCGCTGCGGCTGCCAGGCTCACCACCGCGTCCAGCTGTGCCGTTGCGTCGCTCAGCGTCTGCAGGGGGTCCACGTAGCCTGGACACGGACACCGACGGACATACACACACGATAAGATTCATATGGAGAAAGTAACACGATGAAGTACTTTCATTATTGGTATTGAAAATACCACATTTATAAAATGATTGTATAAGCTCTTGTGCTTTTACGGACAGGAAAGTGATAGAGGGAGTGATATGTAGCATACGGCTGCAGGTCGGAATCAAACCTGGGTCTTATTGCCCAAGTAGCTTTAATCAAATAGAAAAAGAAAAATGTCCCAATCATGTCAAAAGGCCCCTTCACGTCCCATTTGTTTTTTGCACATGAAAGCCAAAGCACGAGTGACTGACTTGTGAAACAACGCATGAAAACCTAAACCCAACCCCACCGCTTAGAGAGAGCAGGTGATTGGTTGAAATCTTAACTCTCCTCACCTGAGGCGATGGTGATTATTTCCTTGACGATGGCGTTCTGGGCATCCTCGTACTCCTCCCGGTTTTTCTTGTAGTCTTCGTTTAGGGAGCTCAGCTTGCTGCGAACACACACACACACACACACATTAAATGACAAAGATGTGTGTGTGTATGCGGCCCATAATTCACATCAAAACCAAGGGGTAAGCACAATTTAAAGCACCACATAATGTCACGTGTGTCCATTTCACACCGACAAATGAAATAACGGACGCGCTATAAACTATCAATATATATTATTATTATTTTTATGATCGTTACCAACTTAATGTTGGTAATATACGGATTTACCATACTTTTAATGGGCACGTGACTTAAATTACCTTGTTCAACCATTTACAAAGCATTCAGAGACACATTGCCAAGATGGGAGTAGTTCATTATTTTAGCGTTCATTGAATCCAAGGATCACACCAGCGGCGCTGACGCTACACCGGGGTCTTGGCGTGGATGAGGGCCGAGCCACAGAGGAGGCCTCACCCGTTGGTGAAGCGCACGCCGTTCTTCTGGACGTCCAGCGTGGTGTACTTCTTATTGTTCCTCAGGCTCTTCTCCTCCTTGCAGGTGACCCGCAGGTAGAAGCCCAGAATGGCGTTGGACTCCAGCTTTACCGTCTTGCCAGCGTCCAGGCCTGGAGACGGGAGAGGGAGGGAGAGAGATTTAATAGGAGTACATCATTAGAGTGAAAGATAGGTCAAAGTAGTACAATAAGTGATAAATAAGCACAGCAAGCAACAGTGTATGGCAATGAGTAATCAGACACAGTAATTATAGTATATCTATTTAAACCTGTCAGGTTGGCATCCCAATGAATTAAGGTGGGGGATTCCATGTAGTATGAAGAAAATCCATGTAAAGACTATATTCATGTTGGGAAAGTATGAAGGAAATCAATGTAAAGACTATATTCATGTTGGGAAAGTATGAAGGAAATCAATGTAAAGACTATATTCATGTTGTGCGGCTTAGAATTACCGCTAGACTAATTGTAGTATTGCAACGTGCATGCGCACCAAAATACTTAATTTGACAGAAGTGCATCACAAGGGGAATACACCACGTCACACACCAGTGCTACTGGAAGCGTGCTGACTGACAACCACATGCAAAATGTCATCTCGACAGCTGATTGACAACGCCATTCTGCTTTGTGTCAGGGGGCCTACGTAGGTTTACCCTTATGATCTAATCGCACAATGCGCCCCATTTAACTACATTAGCTGCTATATTTAGCACGTTCTGGGAGTAAAAATAAATAAACATTGATGTCTTCCTTCTACGAGCACACAATGTGAATTCAAACAAATTATGTACCTGCACTTTGCTCTTTAAAGTGAACAGAAATCTGTAATTTACTTCTAATTATGTTATTATGGGTTATCAAGCTGTGCATTAAGCATCATAAAATGATGTTCCATCAAATCCATTGCAATGTCCTCCAATTTAATGGGTGGAGTCTATTTAAAATGTATATAATAACAGACTCGCATTGATGTCTGTGCTGCATCTCTACCCAGGGATTTTGACGAATAAGACCAATACATTCGATATGAAAATAAAAAAGGAACCGTTATTTTTTTTGTGAGGACAAAATGTCTTTCTGATTTTTGAGGCAGTGAGATTACCCCCACGTGTGTATATGGCATATGCCCCTAACCCCTTACCCAGATCCCTGGCTGCTGCACCCAGCACCGCCTGCATGCTCTTCTCCAGCGCATCCATGCTCTCTCGCAGCTCACTGAGCACCGGGTCGAACGAGGCCTTCACCAGGAACTCATGGTGATCCACCTGCGGGCACACACACACAATATATCAAATCAGGCGGTTCTCATGTGCACGCAGACCCAGGCAGGCACACACACGCATGCAGGCACACACACACTCAAGATATTCTCTCTCTCACAGGAAGGCACTGTTCCAAGAGGTTCACACACACACACCTGGTTCATGTCAAGGGTGGTCTCAATCATTTCCTGGTACTTGCTAAAGTCTGCCTCCATGTCTCGGAACGGAGAGACGAACGACGCCTCCAGCAGAACCTGGTAACTGCCTGCAACACAACAGACCCAATATTACATTACCCCAACACAACAGACCCAATATTACATTACCCCAACACAACATTACCCCCACACAACAGACCCAATATTACATTACCCCAACACAACAGACCCAATATTACATTACCCCAACACAACAGACCCAATATTACATTACCCCAACACAACATTACCCCCACACAACAGACCCAATATTACATTACCCCAACACAACAGACATTATATTACCCCAACATAGCAGATACAAAGTTACATTACCCGAACACAACAGACACAATATTACAATATCCCAACAGACATACATGAACTCAAAATCATAAACCTCTCGTCAGGATCGTGACTGGATACCTGGCCACCACACCTGACGGCTACCAGCTTGCCCACCAGCCATCATTATCAACAACACAACACAAATTCTTTTTTGCATAATTTTTTATTGTACTTACATTTGTTTGTTTGTTTGTATTACTACTAGGATGGAATGGTTACATCTCCACATAGACAATGTCAACCATTAACCTGGGGTCTTAACGAACCATCCACATTTTTTTAACGACTTAATCTGAATTCACTCTCAGGATAAAAGCATCCGCTAAACATTCAAATGATTTAAACGCTTTTAATTTAAATAAATATTTTCCCAATGTAATCTTTTTAATTCAGGACTATTAAATGTAGTATGTGTGGTGATGAGTGGTCTGCGTGCCCCATACCCGAGTATCTCTCCAGGGCCTGCACGAGGGCCGGGATGTGGCCCACGGCCTGGTAGACGCGGTAGCAGTCCTGCAGCGTGGCCGAGCGCCGGTGGAACTTCTTGGCCAGCCGGTGAAGGTCGGGGAAGCGCCGCAGCAGGTCCTCCTGGCACGTCTGGCGGAGCTCCGAGTCGCAGACGAAGCTCTCCACCAGGTCCAGCCTGCGCAACACACACACACACACACACACACACACACACAGGTCATCACTAAAACAATCACACAGTTGCTTCTAGATCGTTTTTCTCTCCTCTGATGTGTAATATTGTACTTTGTACGTTATTTGTGGGTTGTTTTTAACTCAAGACAGCCACCTGTGATGAAATGCCATGACAGAATTTGAATGTAAGTTGTGTCAAAGTGAATTACAACACACACACACACACACACACACCCACCCACTCCAGGGCTGTGCGTTTAAACGTCACATTACCACCAGATAAAGGCCACGGAGACATCATAGACCCAAACACATGGCTCGCTTTCTAAGCACAGACCATGTATGACAGCCATAGACAGCCAAAGCCCGTAGGGTCAGCAATAAATTGTGCAACGTGCAACAGCCGACTGGGAAGATAAGACAGATTTTGAGTAAAAAAGGAGGAGCATAAGCACGTATATACTTGATGCGCTTGAATCAATCCGTCTTCTTTTCACAGGCGCAATTCATAATATTGTTGCTATTAAAATCGTAAATGAGGTAAATAGTTTACACGTTTTTTGTTTGTCCGATTTTTTCGGTTTCCGTCACACGTCTGATCTAAAAAGGACCTTCAGACAGATCTCTGAGGTACCAGATGTGATGCTCTGAAAGGAATTTTACAGTTTTGAAAGGTATAAAAAACATTTCCTCCGTGTTACCTCTCCTCTATTCTGGTCTTGTCCATCAGTGGCTGCTTGATCCACTGGTTGACCAATCGCTGGCCTTGAGGGGTACGGCACTTGTTCAGAAGACCGGCCAATGAATGAGCTCCGCTGGTGTCGTCTGGTGAACCCTACAAGACCGGAGACCAGAGAAGCCAACATGTCCAATATCTCATGCCCTCAAGATCATTATCATCATTACTGGGGTTCCTGTATTTTCACACAACAATATCATTGGGCCCAACGCTACTTTGTAGTACCCATGTATTCAGCATCAAAAAATGCAAGACTGTGGCTTCATTACATTGATTACGTTTTTGCCATTGTGTATTTGAAACCAGAAATAACAGATTGTGTTTCCTAGATGAAAACGGGTGCACATTAAGTCTTCCCCTTACGGCACGGGTTCTTGAACCCGTAATTTCAGTTCGATAATTTCAGTGTATCTGTGGGACTAAACGGAAAACTCTACACAGAACGCTCACAAAACTCTGAGCACAGAAGAGAAACTCTGAATTTCTGTGCATGGTCAGGCCACGACCCAACTCCAACTGGATCGTGGCCCATTTTGGGTCCTGACCCATAGTTTAAGAAACGCCGGCCTTATGGTATCCCTCAACAATGGCCCCAATAACACACAGAGTGGAACTACTAGCGGCTGCATCGCTGTGACCTCTCACCTGGAAGAGATTGAGGGCCTGCACAGCGGCGTTGTCCAGCCTCATGTACTGGCCCAGCTCCAGGGGGGTCAGGCTGAAGGAGTTGAAGTTGGACTCATCAGACAGGAGCTCCAGGTAGCGCACCACCGCAGCCAGGCATGACATGGCTACCTGAACACACAGGCGCACAAACACCATGTGGAGACAGCATTCAGGCTCTTGTATTCAAATAATGTTTTAAATGTTGGATGCTACACTGATGGTAGCTTTGGTACAACAAAACAATTTGAAAAGGTTATAGGTCAAATTGCTGTGACGGTTTTTGGACAGGGGTACTAAATCTACTTCTGATTCAAAATAGATGAATACAGAATCAGTTTAATAGTTACAATGACGTAAAAGCGAATATGGACACTCAGTTTATAGTCCTGAGATTTTAACTTGCTTCTCCAGTTCCTAGCTATAGGTTCAGTCTAGCTTCATCACAAATACCACGCCAACTTGTGATTGAAACAATGCATTTATCCCATAAGATTCACTGACCAGCAAGGTTATCGTCTCAGTCCTGTGTTTACCTGCTTGTCCAGCTCCGGCAGGGTGTTGCTGGCTGCCGTCTCCCCCTTCTTGGTCCTTAGGAGCCGGTTGAGGTCCTGGACCATGTCCTTACTGCTGAACTCAGTCTTCTTCCTGTCAGACACCAGAACACCCCCACGCTGCACCACCTGAACACACACACACACACACACACACACACACACACACACACACACACACACACACACACACACACACACACACACACACACACACACACACACACAGTTATGATCTGCAAGGAATGGCATCTGCAGCATGTTTTCTTGATGTGCTAAAACATAAAAGGACCAAATGAGGCCTTTTGGCAGACTCAAAACCCCTTGAGTCTGTTAAAGTAGTTGGTGGGTGGGTTTTGGTGTTTAGATGCGGACTTTAAAAATGTTCATTGGGAAACCTGCTATAGAAAATAGCACTAAGTCAACCAGCTGCAATACAGTATTGCATAGGGTTGTGTTTTGTCATTAAATGTTGTGATAGTGGTCGATTTACAGACAAAACATAAGCTTGGGTACTTATTTTGCCATTGAAACTACATTGTCATGGACATCTTGTGCAAAACGCACACCTCGAACTTGACACACCCACCCACCTCTTTGAGCTTCGCACCGTCACTGTTCCCATCCCCCTGCACTAGGAGACACTCTTTGGGGCTGATTTGGACAAGCAGGGACTCCAGGTTGGAGAAGATTTCGCCGTCCGGGAACTCGCACACTCCCATGGTCCTCTGGGCGGCGTCAACGTAGCCGACGCCCACCACACGCTGTCCATCCGCGCCCGTGCCCAACTTCACCGCCACAACGCCAGCGCAGCCCTCGGCACCAGCACCGCCCCCAAACAGGATCTCTTCAAACTGGGTCAGGTTGCCCGGAGAAGCCTGGGTAGTTTTTGGTGAGAGAGAGAAAGCATGTCAAGCTTAATGTGTAAGTGAACCACTTTTCGCTGCAATTCGAATGCTATGAGAGTCTAAAGAAATAGTTTTTGGACTGTGAGTTCTAGGAAGGAGGGAAGAGGCGCCCCATGTTTGGGGCCAAAGGCACTTTGACATTACAAAAAGAAGGGGCCCTGAGTTACACGCTGACTGGTTGGCAGAGACGGGCAAAATCATGAGGTGGTTTTTTTATTACAGTTTTATTTAAGGAACAGTGACAAAATGGAGTAAAATTATTTGTTCAAGATCAGAGAATACACATTAGAAACACCAAAAAAATTATATTTTTTTACTGGTACTTTAAACACCAGTGTCTACATAGGGCACACGTGAACACGTTTTCACATTTGGAAATGTTCTTAGATCTCACCTTGAAGGCAATTCTCCAATCGTGCTCCTTGCTGTTCTTGCTGTGGTTCTTGTACACTTCCACTCGGTATTGCCTAACCAGCAGCAGGTCCCGCACGAAGGCTTCAAAGTTGAGCTTGCTCAGGATAACGCTCTCCAACTTGCGACTCCCTGTGACACACACGTTAACATTTACATAAGAAAACGAGTCTGCAAACCTAACGGTGCATTTCGGATACAATTAATATCATAGATAGTTAGCGTGTGGCTGCATTTATTGTGAATAAATGAAGAAATACATGTTATTTTTGCACAAATTTGTTAAAGTTGATGTAGTAATCTAAGCTAACGTTACCTACCTGTGCCCAGATTCTTGATGACCCCGTTCGTCTTGAAAACCTCCTTCGCAGCGAATAGAGCATCTTTACCATGCACAGTATAGTAATCACTGCGATCGAATACTCGGAAAGTGGTGTCAGGTTTCTCCGGCATGGAGAAGTAAAAGTTGAGAAAGCCATGTTCAGCTGCGCTGTCCATAGACAGATTCTGCTTCGGCTGCACCGCCATGCTGGAAACTCCCGCCAGTACGCTATGGCAGACCGGTAGTGACGTTTTAGGTCTGTCTCCATGGAAACGCACGTAAAGACCCCACAACCTTTGGCATCAAAATCCTGAGAATCCGTCTTGAGAATGTCACTGCAACATTTTTAAATATGCTTATAATACAGAGACATATTGCTTGGCGAATGTGGCCAGCCCCCTCAGACCAATACTACTTAAAAAGCGTGAAACAGATCTGGTCTGACAAGATATTAAAGATAAACATAGTGACACATTTGTTATTAGAAAAACGTTCAGTTTGGTGAAACTCTATTTGACGTTCAAGTTCATGATGATTTAACTCAACATTCGCCAAATTCGATAGTGCAGTCAAGTGCTGGTACAATGACGATGACTTAATTGTTCATTTGTAGCAAATTTGTTTAATGTAGTCAGTGTTAACACCTTATACATAATGCACTGTTCTAACTGTTACAATTACTTTCATATTCATATTTACTATTTAGTGGACAAGAGCAGGTAGCGGATTGAGCATAACACCTTTTAATTAGAGAGAGGAAGGTCTAGGTACAAAGATCATTCATACAAAGGTGTGTTGAATTAACTAGTAATAGTAAGAAAGGAAGGTTATATAATTTATGATGAGTCAAGACATGAACCTAGTCTATGCCTTTTGACTGGGAGTCAAACACCCTATAGCCATGACTACGGCCTAGCCACTTTAATATCCTTCCCCCCAGACACAAATGTATTATCCATGCCAGCTTTAGGAGCTCTTGTGGGTAACATAAGAGGAGACCTCTTACTCAAGCCTCCCTGGTTGCTTATAGCTAAGACCTAATTGACAGTTCACTCATAAACTATTAATAACATGTAACCCAGTGGTTCCCAGTTTATTTGGGCCCGTGACACCATTTGGAAGTCTGACAATTGTTGCAAGGCCAACTTTTCACATTGTTGAACATGTGCTTCACAACACATCGTTTTAACGCTATAAACAGCTGCCAAAAAAAAAAATCAATGTCCCCGTAAAGTAGTTGTAGTCGTTTTCTCTTGACTAATTATTAGGCAGTCTGTTTGTATACATGTTTTTTTATGCGATAGATCGATTTGACAAACGTAAATACATATAATATTGCCTGAAGAAGGCAGTTATCACATACATTAGAAAACCACTGAGGATTAAAAACACACAAACCCCAGAATTTTGTTTAATCAAATCAAATCAAATCTGATTAATTTGAATAGACCCATGCAAAGTCCTTCTAGTGTTTTCTTGAAATCTTTTGCACTGTGACTTATACATCCTTATTTTGTATTAGGCACAATAAAGAAGGTATGGTTAAGGAACAGTGTGTGTGTGTGTGTGTGTGTGTGTGTGTGTGTGTGTGTGTGTGTGTGTGTGTGTGTGTGTGTGTGTGTGTGTGTGTGTGCGTGCGTGCGTGCGTGCGTGTGTGTGCGTGCGTGAATGTGTGTGAGAGGGTATTTTTTTTAATCCGTCGCATGGCTTCCTCTGAAGTAAAGATTCGAAAGATAATTGCCTAATCAGAGTCATTAGCACATGTGGCCAAATTTACAAGTGAAGAGACTTCAATCCCAATGAGAAATGCTAAGGTGGGGATCACAATTATGTTGTGTGATGCCGTGCCTCTGCCCTCCCCTGGTTACCAGATTCGACATTTAAATCGATGACGACGAGGCAATTTTGTTTCACGTGGTTTCGACCATGGCGAATGGAGTGTGTAGCCAGTGTATAAATTAAACAAGCGCAAGGAATACAGCACAGTATAATCCCACTCCAGCCTCCACTGTAGTTCTACTACTTGTTTTGCTTTCAGTCTTCACGACCGGTTATCAACAAGGACCCAATCATGAACGGCCACTGCAATGGAAAGATCTGCAACACTGTTGCAGAGTACCACTCCAAAAACGGCTTCAGCGACCTCGCCTTACAAACGAAAAGGTCTGAGGTGATCTGTGAACACGAGTCTTCTCGCAAAAAGGCAGAAGACGAGTCCAGGTTGCCAGCCATCGAGGCGGCGTACACGAGCATCCTACGGGAACTGGGAGAGGACACCGATCGCCAGGGCTTGTTGCGCACACCTTTACGCGCCGCAAAAGCCATGCAGTTCCTTACCAAGGGCTATCATGAGAATGTTTACGGTGAGTGCAAAAATTGCGGCGTAGCATATTACTTTGTACAACCATGGTATATCCATGCGAGCGGCATTGTTGACCGATAAGCATGCTTTGTTGTTACGGTCATCCAACTCTGTTCCTAGACGGCTCTTGCGTATAGTAGTTTATCGTTGTTTACGGGAGCCATGTGTGACACCAACATAATTCAAAAAGCATAATAGGTCAACATTACTAATAATATGATGTATTACTTCTACACTGCTTTGTATAGCAAAGTGAGCAGGTAACAAATGGTTTATTTTTGGTCACTTCTTTAGCCTGATATTGCCGGACCAACTCTTTAATGCATTTTTGCGCATCCGTCAGATCAAATAAAACATGAGATCTGAGATTCGTCTGGTTCACAGGCTACCCTTATTGGTCTTTAATGGTCGGACAATCAAACAGTTGAACACTGTGTGGTGTAGCTGAAGATGTATGTTTGCCTGTTTGTTCAGATATCCTGAATGACGCCATATTTGACGAAGACCACGACGAGATGGTGATTGTGAAGGACATCGACATGTTCTCACTGTGTGAACACCACCTGGTGCCCTTCTTCGGCAAAGTAAGTGAGATTGTCTAGTAGTGTATGTGTATATATACAGTATATCTCTGAGCATATAGGCTGCGGAATATGTTGGGAGTTCCAGATTAAGTTTACTTATCGTAGTTCTAATTCGTTTTGGACAATACAATACCCTGTGTCCCCTCTGCAGGTTCATATCGGGTACCTGCCCAACAAAAAAGTCGTGGGACTAAGCAAGCTGGCAAGGTATAAACACATATATACACACACATTTCTGGGGCCTCGCCTCACCCCAGTCACTGCATGATTGTGTGTTTGTGGCGTTACTGCCGGCCGGCTACGTTCTTCTGTTGGTTCAGCGCATTGACCTGCAGGCTTAGAGGCCTAAGCCGCACGGCTACTGTCCAGTCCTCTGATCGGAGACAGCTCCCTAAACTTAGTCGCTCACAGACCATGAGAACATTCCCCTTGGACGTGTGGGAATCACCCTGGTATTATCATAGTGTTTCTTTCTTTCTCTCTCTCTCTCTCTCTCTCTCTCTCTCTCTCTCTCTCTCTCTCTCTCTCTCTCTCTCTCTCTCTCTCTCTCTGTCTCTCTCTCTCTCTCTCTCTCTCTCTCTCTCTCTCTCTCTCTCTTCTGTCTCTCCTCTCTCTCTCGGACTGTGTCTTCTTCTGTTCCTCTCATTTTGCTATAATATCGCAACGTCAATCATCCCTGAATCAAGGCAAACAATAATACACATCATATGTTCATAAAGGACTCAATAGTATTATATTGGGGTTTGGGTAAAAACATCATAGGTTATTATGATTATCTGAAACAATATCTAATATGTCATATGCTCCTGGCTTCTACTTTGCTTGCTTGTAGGATCGTGGAGATCTTCAGTCGGAGACTTCAAGGTAAGAGACACGGCTTAACCCGTGGAAAAGCACATTTGAGATTTTGAACCGTCACTTGCTGTTGCCTTGTGAGTTGGTGTTCTGATTGGCCCCATCTGCCCTGCAGTTCAGGAGCGTCTGACCAAGCAGATCGCCACGGCCGTATCAGAGGCTCTGCAGCCTAAGGGCGTCGCTGTGGTCATCGAGGCTGCGTGAGTGAACACGCACGCACGCAGGAACACACACACACACACACACACACACACACACACAATCCTTAGAAGACTAAACCTTTTTCCATCCTTTTCTGAATCGTTCCCGAACGTATCCCACCAGAGACCATTTGACAACCTAAACACTGGAGTCCACTTACCAACTGTGTGTGTGTGTGTGTGTGTATGTGGTTCCTGCAGGCACATGTGCATGGTGATGCGTGGAGTGCAAAAGATGAACAGCCACACCGTGACCAGCACCATGCTGGGCCTGTGCAGGGAAGACCCCAAGACCCGGGAAGAGTTCCTCTCCCTCACCATGCACTAGAGCTAGTCTAACCCCCCCCCCCCCCCCCCCCCCCCCCCCCAACAAGCCTTCTAGCCTCAAAGCTGCATCTCCGCAGCACATGGGAGATGCTTGTAGATCCACGGCCCTGAACACCACTTCAACGCCATTGAAGCCAATTGATGGAAATAAAAAGTGTGATGTTTCATTTAGGGGGTTCATGTCGGGCAATCAGTATTCACGATGGTACGCCGGACATTCACAGTACAAGAAAGCAATATTGATCACATTATACACGTTAAGTACATGTTTAAAGAGTTTACGCTCATTTGAAAGACTTCAACATGGTTTTAGTTGCACTGGTGCTATTTTCCTCGTGGAACTGACTGTGAACCGTAATCCTACCATTGGTGCCTTGAACATAAGTCATATATATATTCTGCAGTATCACCGCAACTACTAAAATGTTCATGCTATGAATATATGTATATATATATATATATATATATATATATATATAGCATTGACATTTTTGTAGAGGTGGTATGTGAAATTATTAAAATATTTAAACATTTACACATATAAATGTTCAGGTTAATTAACTTCATAGCCATTAAAATATTCTTTTACAATAATACTTGATACCGTTTTTTGATTTAATTATTAGAAATACACTTGTAAATATGTATGGTTACAAATGCCATTTGTCAAAAATAAATATAAGTATATAAATAAGTATGTTGTGACGTTACAGTAATTTAGCACGTTTAAGTTAATCACGTGTCCAGTATAATTAGCTATTTTAATATGTTTGTTGGTTCTTTAAGCTAATAAAAATGTATGAATATATATACAGTCTACTCTATAGTAAAGTCTTTCCACCCAGCTTTTGAGCAACAAATGAAGGTACACTGGCCTGGGTTGTAGGTAGTCTAGTTAGCCACATTCTATGTCTAACAACTTGGGTGAAGGAACTCTGAAGTCAAACATTACAAAGCCTTATTAGACATACCTGCAGCCTTATACACACAAACATGCTATATGATTGTTAAATGGTTATACTATGATGGACTTTTTCTGCATAACAATGATCAAAGCAACAATGGTTCTGGTGATGGACCTGACAATATTAAAATGACAGAATCTTGCAGCCTGAGGCAGTGCAAGAATCTAAATGTCAAGGCAATGGAGCCTATTGAGACAAACCGTGAACTATTACATAAAGTACAGGTCATACCTGACGTAACTGCATTTTTCCCCCTCCCCAATAAGTTATGCCAAACCCATGGTCAACCCTTTCAACTGATTCCAAAATAAAATGACGACGGATTAAAGCCCAAAACTAAATCTGTGTTATTGAGATGATATGGATCCAAAAGACAATTAACCATTTTAAGGTCACCAAATCAATGTTTTTATTAAAGAAAACAATAAAACATTTTTCTATATATATACACGTTAATGTGACTTCGGCATTTGTGGACAGAGGGAGTATATTTAAGGTAACAGTACTTTAGTACTTGTCTGAGTATTGCCACTCTAAAGCTAAGAGGCACAGTGCCGTTACAGCAGTCTAAATTAGAGGGGAAAAGCTCCCCCCATCAACAATAAACATGGACATCGACACAAAAATATATGTACATGCTTTGCAAAGTTATCACACTCCAAAATATGTCAGGAGGGGCGGCCAGTGAGAGAATGTCAAGCTAATCTGCAAACATGTTACAGAATTAGCCCTAGCATGAGCCAAACCCACAAGTTCCTTCCATCGGTCCGTCTGTCTGTCCATCTGACCTGTCTTCCATGCTACAGCCATCTTTCCAAGACCTCAGTCTGGCATTTGGAACGCCATTCACACGGACGTCTGTTTGTAGTTCTTGGTATCCAAAACTTTCTTTCCACACATGGCGCAGATGCCTAGAAATAACAAATAACAATTAACTGAGCAGAGCATATTGGTTGGTAAAAAGCGATCAAATAACCTACAATACCTCTAAATATCATGGCGTATTCTCTGAATTAAGGGCGTAAATATTTTACAAAATGTCATTTAGCCATTAATTGCATTGAATCTTGTCAGAGATGATCAACTAAATGGCATAAAATAATCCCTTCACTCATTCATGCTTATTTAATACAATTTGACATTATCGACATAAAACTAACCAACTACTAACATTTCCATAGCAGAGTAAAAACAGAGCATCACTCTATGGAAAGTTGGAATGTCACAACAATATAGCTAATTTTTGTATGGTAAGATTTGAGTCCAGTTGAAGCAAAGACATTGTAGGGTAAGAATCCGTGTTTAAAATAGTGGACATATAATATATCTGACCCACTAAACATTCACTGAAAAGTTATGGTCATCATAGCCTAGTAATCGGAGTGAAATACGACGGTCGAAAACAACTACCTTTCTTGTAAGCACAGCCCTGGCAGTAATGGGACCCTGACTGGTGGACAGAGCTCTTACAGATTCTGCAGATAGCAAAGCCAGTCTTGCTGTAGGGGTCAAACCTGGGAGAGAAGACCACAACGTTAATAACACATTAATACATGGTGATCATCTCTTTAGCAAACGATTTACCCTTTAGTTATTTAGCAGAAGCTTTTATCCAAAGAGAAATACAGTGATTCCAGATAAAGGTCATAAGGAACAGGTAGGGGTTAGGCATTCTACTCTAGGATGCAGGTTAGGATGGGGACCTGGAGGATCAAACCCAGTACCTCGAACACCCTAGAGTAGACCACACTACCCACATCGTACCCACTAAAGAAGGTACAAAAAGGCAGAACGCCATTGCCGCTTCTCACCTGGCCTTCTTGGATGTCAGCATTTTGTTCTCATTGAGTTTACGCCCTCCCCCCTCTGAAAGAGACCACCAACCCATGTTCACAAAACTGTGACCGGACAGGGAAATATATGTTCGACAATGGTGCCTATGCTCACAAAACAATCTAACATTAAACTCCTTCAAGTTAGCAATTTTGTCGAAGACGTAAACAGATACTTGACTCTGATGACGAGTGACTATGCCAGTAATGTGTAACGATGATGTTATACCGTGTTGATTCCTTCAGGGAGGCTGCATTTCGTGTCAAGTTACCTGTCGTATTGCGGGCTCCATCTTTCCAGGTATCAGGGGTGATGACCTTACCTAGCTTCTTCTCGCCTATAGGAATGAAGAGAACGCGAGTTGAGGGAAGCAAAGATAGAAGGACCATAATCACATGGGATATTATGCACAGAAGAGGAGCTCCGTTATTTAAAAAGAATGCAGTACTGACATATATTTTAAACCAAGATCGACAACAGTATTAAATGCACATGAGTTGAGTGTCGGAGCTGAAACTAATATTTGTTAACATCGGTATTATAGTCCGTATAGTCATGTGTTTGCACAGCATTATCTACAAAATGACATCACTTACATTTCTCACAAACCATCTTGTATCTTTGTTGGTTGAATAAAGATTTATATTGAACATGAAAATTAAACCCAAAATGCCAGTCTGTTGTTGAAAGCTTGTAAACTTCCGGATGATTTACTTTACTTCCGCTTCTGACTTAAGTTAGCTGATTGGTTTGTGACTTCCAATTCTCAAATCCCATTGGACGGTCACACCATCAGTTATGTTAAGTCCCAGTATTTGGCCGACCTTCCACAATTCTTACTTTTGTTGTCCGTGACACACGATCGGCTTCAAGGTAAAGGTACACTGGTAAAAATGGTAAATGTGTTTCGTTTTCGTGTATATTCCCTGCATGTTTAACTAACTATAATCATATTATATATAATTGCTTTAATTGTTTTAATAATATGTCATATTTATACACATACCAAATGGCATGTTTTAGTTTAACACATTTGAAGCATGTATTGTCTTAGTGTTACAAAATATGATGTAAATAGCAACACATTTCATTGTTCAAATGTGCTCCAACCTAGGAGGCTCTACACTGTTACTGAATCGTTATTATTTACCAGTGTTGGTTTGCTTTTAACATACAGGAGAAAAACAGCAGATAACACAGCGCCACCTTTCAAAGTTAGAAACCCTTGTTTTGAAGTCAAGCGGAAATGCATGGTTTACGATTTACTGTTTACGGAAGAGCAATGTATTTCAGCATATAGATAAGCGGGTTTCCCCCCCCCCCCACACTTTTAACCTTCGTGGCTTTTCTGCTTATTCTTTTATCATGTGGGACCACGAAATCAAAGCCATGGCGTCCTCTCATGCCATCATCGCCTCTTCTGTCTTTATGGCTACTGTTCTCCCTGCAGTGTTCATACAAGGCTTCTCGGTCTACGGCACGCACCTGCTGTGGCTCTACTCTGTGACCGGAGCAGTGTCTGTGATTAACATTGCAGTCTTCTGGCTGCTCGGTATCAGCCAGCCTACCAAGAAGAACACCATAAGCTACAAGGTAACGAAGCTCTCTTTTAGTTGTTGTACTTTATTTTTACGTTGTACGTTTACATTAACTAACGCTCGCACTTTTGTGTAGCTTTCTAGGTTGGTTCGCTCCTGTCTGTACCTGCTTTTGTCCTGCCTTTTCTATCACACCGTAGTGGTTCTGTATGGAGCACCGTTGATCGAGTGAGTAATTGTTCTCCATCTGTATGTGTGACATGAACGAATGTGTATGAGATACGGGTATGTAATTATTAAATATTATTATCACTTAACGCCCCTCGTCTATAGGTCTGCTCTAGAGACATTCTCGCTGGCAGTGCTTCTGACCTCCCTGACTACGCTGAGGTGCCTGTGTGTCCTTGGCCCCAACGTCCAGGCTTGGATACGAGTTTTCAGTAGACATGGGTAAGGAACCAATTGTTTGATTTGATCCTATAATCCAATACGATATTATGATTACGATATATCTTATCGTTATGATTTTTTGCTTACACTTAACATTAGTGTCATAACACGAAGGCAAAGTAGCACTTATGAACATGTACTTAATATGTAATAACTTTATGGAACTATGCTGCACATGCCGTTACATGTTGTTACATTGTTTGTTACACTTACACAATTACACTGTAACAAGGACACTAATGGCAAGTTTTTAAAATCATATAAATAACCACTAAATGATGTA
>JACYXH010000410.1:647500-680000 GCA_026745465.1 Lota lota | reverse complement strand
GACAAAGCGTGTCAAATGATTCCAATGTGATCATCTTTTCCTTAATTTGTTTTCCCTGAAATGACCCTCGACTCGTACAGCACAGACCCAGGGGGCAGGGGGGAAACCTGGGGTTGACCATCTCGCTGGAGAGCAAGGGGGGGGGGGGGGGGGGTGATTTGGGAAGCTAATTGCAATGTAAAAGGAGGCCTCTTTCAGGCCAGGGGCAGAGGATTTGCTAGTACACATTGAGATGCGAGGGCCAATCAACAACTCTCAGGCGTCTGTTTCTAAGACGCAATTGGGTCCTGATGATGTTGGTGGTGAGGAGGGAGAGGGGGTTGAAATATTCAGGTGATATGTTTTCCACTTTCATCACTGTAGTCGACACCCTGGGCTCTTAAATCTTTAGGGAGAGTGGGGATGTAAATCCTGTGTGCGTGTGTGTGTAGGGGGCGTAGGTAACGGTGTATGAACTATCAAAAGCTGATATATTCATGTCATGGCAGTGTGCCATTAACAGGATTTCTCCTTGCACTCAGTGACATGCATGTGTTTGCTATCCCATGAATAATGCATTTATGGATCAGATAAGAACTCTCGCTTTTTGTTCCACCATCGTGGCAGCTTTTGTTTGCAAGAGCCCAAATCGCATCCCTCTCTCACACTGGCGGCCAGCCGTGCAAATTGCTCTCCACATTCAATCTTGGGGAACTTTATTTATTCATTATTTGTTCCCTGGCTGTGCTATTACGGCAGGGCCATTGTGATGAGAGGTAATTTGTCCCCCCTCTCTATCAGACTGCTTTTCTTCCCTCTACTGCAGCATGAGGGAGATTCGTTTGCAGGGCTGCTGCTGAAGACCCAGCTTTGTTGTTTCCCCTTTGTTGTGTTGTGCACTGCACACAGGGACTTGAACCATGAATCTTGTCATCTGAATAGAGCTGTGTTTATGTTTGTATCACGTTTTTATTGTATTTTTGAAGCATGGCTTTGTGCATGTTTTGGAGTGTTACTGGGGGTTGTAGGAGGAGGAGGGGGATCAGTGGAGCTCGCCCCCCCCCCCCACCTCATTATAGGATGGATGACGTGTCTTGCATGGCAGACGGCAACAGCTTCCTCTGGTGCCGCCCGGGGTCAATGTGTAAACAACAGCCGTAACGGAGTGATTACATTTTCATGACAATTTGTCTTCTGGCCAGTCACACAGATGACTGTGTGACTGCTGCAACCCCCCCCCCCCCCCCCCCCTCCACATCAACACACACACACACACACAAGCACTGTTCACTTTCTCTTCCTTTAACCGTGCTTGTCTTTACCACCTCTTATCTCCCTCCCCCTCCACACACATACATTTTGTTGTCGCTCTCTCTCCCTCTCTCGGTCTTCCTCTCCTTCCTGTGTGTTTGCACCCCTGTCGAGGAGTGACGCGTGCTTGGTTAACAGTTGGGTGCATTCTGTCGCTTTGTGTGTGTGTGTGTGTGTGTGTGTGTGTGTATGTGTGTCCAAATGGTTTGGATCGAAGAAGGAAGGCAGAATCGTTTATCTCCCCATTCACTCTGATAAAAGGAGCAAGGGGAATGGGGGAAGTAATGCAATAAATGCAAAGGCACACACAACCACTTGTTTAAGAAGAAAGGAGAAACGTGAAGTGGCACCATTTACTGAAACAAGAACTCTCAAGAACCCAGAGGACAACATCATGGATGGTTGCAAATCCCCATCCATTACCAGCCCCGTACAGTGCTGCATGTGCCAAAGTGTATAGATATTCATGGGGGATTAAATAGTTGTGACTCCCTACACCGATCCATCATTTATCAGCACAGCGCTCTGATGACTCAAAAGGTTTTGCCAGCTTGCATGATTTGACCCCATGACCCTTCAATGTGTGTGTTTGTGGGAGTTGTGGGAGTGTAGCCCAGCATCACTCTACATATCGAGGGGGGGTCAAGATGAAAATCTGTATATTGAACAATATCCTCTTACTTGTTAAGCAGCTTGCCGTGGGACATAGATTGTTAGAATGGCTGCTGCCTAGATTGATCGTTCTGACAACACAAGCATGATCACACACATTAGAGTAAGTATGTGACATCACAAAGGAGACACAAATTCACACACATACACAAATAGAGACATGGGTAATTTCGAGCCAAGTTAGCAGGAGCTATACACCAGACGGTGCTGTCTCCATCACACATTGACACAAACACTACAGGAGGCAGTGTGCAGCTTGTGGGCATCTGAAAATATCACCTCTATTCTGACTTGTATAAGTGACTAACGAATCAAATGTGCTGCTGTCTATATATGCTCACATGTAGGTCACATCTGCTACCCTGCATTCGGCCGTCAGTTGCCAGGCAGGAATGGGAATCTTTTCAACCTCTGCACAATATTTATCAGGACTCAACAAGTTCTCGGACAAAAACCCACAAAAGCAATTTGAGTGCAGTTCATCCATTTTCTTTTCCTACATTTATTAACATAAATTATCTCTTTACAAAGAAGGCAGACCTGTATTTGTTGCGTAATTGTATGACACAGTTGGAATTCCATTTCAAGCAATTGCACCAACGATTATCTGGACGTTTCAGTCTTTCCAAACTGGTAAACAGCTGCAGGGTTGATTTCCAGCACGGATACCGGTCCCATGAATGTAACGAGGCGACGCCGAAACAGGAGTACCAGGAGGTGGGGCACACCCCGCATGAATCAGTGACCCCTGGTCTGATCCATCATGGTGGCGACGGAGACTGCCAGTTACTTCTTGGAGGGATTGGCTGCGATGTAGAGCGCCACGAGGCAGTACAGTGCGCCCCCCACCGTGAGCGCCATGGTGGTGCGGTACAGAAGCCTGTCGGGTACGCCGCGCTTCAAGTGGACGGGGGTGCCATCGGCGATCTGTGGCAAGCGGAGGAGTGGAGAGAGAGAGAGAGAGAGAGAAAGAAAGGCAGAGTGGTGAAAAAAGCTGTATGGTATTGTATAGGTCGGCAGTGGGAGTTAGAGCGGGTTGTCTGGCAAACGGAATGTTCCTGGTTCGATACCCAACTCCTACGAGTGTCGACATGTCCCTGGGCAAGATACCTTTTAACCCTAACTGCTCCATGAAGAGCTGCAAGTCGCCTTGCATGGTTGACACTATATAAATGCAGTCCATTTACCGAATTTAAACTGCTTAAAAAAAGCATTATCCAAACATTATTATATTATGCAATGACATCCTTCAATGAAGAGGAACATATTCAGGTAAAATGTATTAATACAAAGTTAACAATTCCCTTGATTTTGTCTAGCTTATTTTATAACTCATTGTTGGACTTCAAAAAAGCTTCCAATTCAACACAGGTATAGATCAGGATCAATGTCCTCCAATGGAAATCCAGCCCACAACTTAAAACTAGAAGGTTTGGCATGCCTCTGCAGAGAAGTGAGAGTCGTGGTAACAGTCACCAACCCCTCCCCATTAACAATCACCATCATATCTGATCCTGAGTGTTTTACTCCTAGGTTTTACAACAAGCACTTTTGCATTCCATATGCCTTAAGTGGCCACCTCTCAGAAGAACCAGTTTGAACACGTTCCAAACTAAATCGGAACTCTACTCTAGTGCCAAACAGAAAAAAGATCAATGCTTTTTTGATTGTTCTTCAGCAACTGTTCTTAAAGTAGCGCTCTCCGCCTACCCTCTCTGGCGGAACAACCACTGCTGGGTGATGGAAAACACGTCACTAACTGTGCAATGTTTGAGATTTTTTCCAGGAATGTCAACACAGACACCCAGTTGGCAAAATTCATAATAATGCAAATGCAAGGGCTTTCATCAGTGGGATAGGCTCAATCTCCATTGTGTTGCCTCATTCGACAATGAAGACTCAACAATTATTTATTTACATGAAAATCTTTGAGATTGACATTTTAAATAGCTTGTATTGTTCTTAATTAACTCCCGGATCCTAAATATCCTCTAAAAGGCAAACTATTTCTGGCAAGGAAATTTTAGAGATCGCCACAGTATTTAATCTGTTAATATCTCGGTAGCATGGGAATAAGCTATCATATATATCAGCCTACATATTTCCGTGGGGTTTCTGCGTTACCTGGAACAGTCTCTGGAGGTCAGGCACCTGATTGGCTCCCATGTACTCCAATGCAGTGCCAGCCCCTGACACCAGCTTGGTTGGTGTAGCGAAGACCATGGCTGGAGCCTCGGCAGGCACTCCTGGTCTTAGCCCCTGTTGTTCACACAGAATACAAACTGCTCAGGGCACCCATAAAGCATGCTGTTGTTGTTCTAGAAAGGCCCACACATTAATTACACTGCAAGTAAACAGACCAATACATATAAATTGTATTTAAAAACATGTTTGCCAATTTAAAAGCTGTGATATTACCAATGCCATTAATCATATTCTACAGCATTGCCAATAACAAATTATTCCGCCATCCGCGCCCAGCATCATCAATCAATAACAAAGTCAAACTATATTTTCATACTTCAGGTGCTACACTCAAAGGGGCTGCGAGCCACCCACAAACAGTCCAACTCGCTCCATTGTGTCTCAAGAGGACCCAGAGTGGAGAGGAAAGAATCAACATAGGCTTCTAGGTTTGTAAACGGGTAGGTTTGTTCATTTCTGTTTTGTGACGTGTACACCTTCCTTAGTTGAAACTGTATGAACATACAAGTCTGTCAAGAGCCAAACGCATCTGTTCTCAAGCAACTTTCTTTATGTTGACTACTTAGCGTAAACTTTTATACAAGTAATCTACTTCTGGTAACCGTGCAGAATATTGTTTAATTAGTTGTCGTGGAAAGAATTGAAATCTAACAGTTAATTAGTTTAACCCTTTGCAAAAAAGAAATGGGACACAAGGGTTTTAATTGCCTGTGGTGTAACTTGAAGGTCAAACAGATGGACAAGAAACAACCTTTAGAAATAATGGCTTCTAATCTGAATATAATGTCAGTGTTAATGAAACTCAAGGCTTTATGAAGCACAATGAGAACGGACAGATTTTTTTTCTTAAAGTAAATTGAAGGTCACCATTAGCAGATAAACATAGGACTTTATTACAAAAGGCGTCTCATCGTCTTACCTGCGGACTATAAACAGAGGCCAGACCAGACCCTGTGAGTTTTTGTGTGAAACCGCTAAATTTGTAGTACATTTTCTTTAATGAAGGGCGGGCAGCTGCAGTCCACAACAAAACGCCGGCTAGAAGGTCCTTTTCTTGTCGTGGTCGATGGAGAATGACGTACGCTGTCCTTCCAGTGCCCGCTTAAAATTATATTAAGAAAGGTTATTCGACAGACACTTGTTGTTATGGCCATCGTGTTAATACGTACGATACAGTGGGGTTTATAAGGATATTAAATGTTTGAATCAGTTGAATTTGTTGTTTTTACTTTGTAATTGCATAGAGAATGCTTAATTTTCAGCTTTGAGATAGGAGTAGAAGACAACATTAAAAGCGAATTTGAAGAGCGAATATTGACATAGACTTTGACAGTTATATTTTACATATAAATAACAAGTGGTCATTAAATGTAATTCCTGGTGAGTGACTATGGGGATAAGGACTAAACTCCAGATATCAAAAGTTAATAATCTCTTGCATAAGGTATTATTATTTGCATGTATGTCAGCATGCTGACATACATGATGTTGGCATTCAATCCCGACATTGAAAATCTTGCCTTATTATATCAAGACGTATAACTTATAAACTTAATAAAACATTTATATATATATTATAATTAATATTGTTATGAATTATGAAACATGGTAAATTAAAAAAATTACTAACCTAGTGCTGATATGCCATACTGTATACAAACATGAATTGTAATTGAAAGCATACAACACAATTATTCCACATGAGGATATTTTAACAGAGTTGTTTAATTGTAAAATCAAGCTGGTCAGATGGAGAATGCAAAGGCCTTAGTTCTGTTCATGTAAAAGGTTCACAATCAGGCCAAAAGGGAGATTTGCATTTAGCTATGCTAGCCTACAACAACTTCTCAAAAGGTTTCCAAAGACGTAGTGACCGTGATTACATAGATTTTTATATGAATCCTGTCCGACAGGCCTTTCTAATGTGACCAAGACAGGATAACCACATATGCGCTGTATAATGCATTTCAACCCCATTGCTACAGCAATGCCGACGATCGAGAAAGCTCAGATCACAAATAACGAAAAATCTAAAATAACAAACCGATGGATACATACAATTTCTTTTGACGCAAAAAAAAGTGCTCAACTTTGTGTGGATGTGTGTGCATGTGTATGTGCTCATGTGTATGTAGATATTAAAAAAAATAAGGGGGTGTTGGAAGGAGGAGGAAGAGAAAAGGCAGAAGTGAAAGATGGATGTGTGGGAGGGGTGTTGCCTTGTTAGTTTGGACCATATCTCGCTCTCCAACAAAATCACTTAAAATGGAGAAATCATGGACCGCACAAACATGTCTGAATCCCAACCATATCATTCAGCATCCATGACAATGTGCATGCGTGTGTGCATGTGTGTGTGTATGCATGTATGTATGCGCGTGTGTGTGTGTGTGTGTGTGTGTGTGTGTGTGTGTGTGTGTGTGTGTGTACAACTGTAAATTGGCATGTATGCAAGATTGAAGTTGTATTAAAATGTGAGCAATTACATGTAAATGATTATTGGACCAAATATTCTACTAACAGCCTGAAGGCGGCGTTCATGCATGACCAATGGCAGGGGTGTTGCATATGCCTCGCTATGAACACACAGATCAATTACAGTAGCTGATTGGCATGTCAGGGAAATGGGTTGCCTTGACAACACAGAAATACTGAAAGACTTCACATTCAATTTACACTCGCGAAAGGGGGTCTCCCAACACCTTTATGGACACCCAAGCCAATTTATTATTTGTTCAGGCCTCTTTAATCTCCTATGACGTCTACTATTGTATTTTCTCCAAAGCTTCTTCTTCATCTTCTCGTCTCCCACTTTGTCATCTCATTTTCGTCACCATGTCATATTCTTTGTCATTTCATTTAGTTTGTCTCTCACACCAACTTGTCCGATCTCACCTATCTTTATATTCCATCAGCCCTGGCCTACATACCTCCTGATTCCTCCCGTCACCTTTTCAACCTCTTCACACACATGCACACACACATGCACACACATACATATTGCCATTTCTGTCTGAATTTTACAAGTTAAGGAGAATGCATCTGGGTCATTCGTAAATGTTACAATAAACTGTTACCTAAAAATTAAATGTCTCTGTGGACGGAATAAAACCATGGATCCAGATAGACACGCAGACAGAAAGAGAGATAGACAAGCAGACAGACAGACAGATGGGAAGGCAGGCCGGTTCACACACAAACTGCAGAGAAAGAAACAGAGACTTGGCTGCCAAACATTTAGCCATGGGAATACAAAGTAAACACTGGGCATTGGGAAAGAAACAACCCAATAACCGGTTCCACTGTGTCTGTGTGTACCTATATGTGAATCCTTATTTGTGTATTGGTATCCATTCATCAGTGATTGCTAATGAAGCTGAGAGCCCAGTGTGTGTGTATGGGTTAAATGATTGATACTTGGTCATGTACATAATGAAGCGGAAGAGAACAAGCCAAACACAATCAGGTGTAACTCAGAGACGGGAAACGGTGTAGGGCACACAGATCAGATAGTGCTATCTTGGGAGAATTCATCTGTAATGATTTGCTGGTCTGTTCAGGTCTTTATTTTCTGTTTGTTGGTTGAGGGGGGAGGTGGGGGTGGGGGATGGTGTCACACACACACACCAGAAGCCATCTGTGTGTGTCCCAGCCATCTAACCCTAGTCTGTGGTATTCATGGTTATCGCAGTAACTCTGCAGCCGATATGCTGCGTGCGTGCCTGGCAGAGCGCATCTGGAGTTCATGGTAGCACTGAACAAAGCTATGATATATGAAGGTTATGGGCAAAGCCAGAAGTACAATCCCGCTCACAACGCACACGCCCCCCAACACCCGGCCACCGACCGTCACCGGGTACACGTCGCCGTATCCCACCGTCGTCATGGAGATGATGACCCACCAGGCGGCAGCCGGGATACTGGCGTAGTCGGGGTTGCGCACGCCCAAGTCCAGGCCATGCTCCAGTAGCTGGGCCAGGGCGCTGTATATCGCCATGGCGACGCACACGAACACCAGCAGCATGACCATCTCGCGGTAGCAGCGGCGCAGCGTGAGACCCAGGGTCTGCAGGCCCAGGAAATGGCGGGCCAGCTTCATCAGCCAGAACACCCGCATCATCCGCAGCACGCGCAGAGCCACGCCCGCCACTCCGAGCCCACCACCCGGGAGCCCCGCCCCCGCCAGCACCATGGTGATGTAGTAAGGGGAGATGGCCACCACGTCGATGATGTTTAACGGGCGTCGCAGGAACTCCCATTTGTTCCTGGCCACCAGGAAGCGCAGCAGGCACTCTGCGGTGAACCAGCTGATACACACAGTCTCTATGACCCTGCACGGTCCCGGGACGACAAGAGGGTTGAAGAGATCACAAGCAGGAAATAGAGAGTGATCATACACAGATGTGATTGGTGTGACAAATGGTATGGCAGCATATGCACTGATTACAAAGGGGAAAGCTGAGGGGGAAGGTGAAGATAAGATGGAAAGATGTAATGGGTCGAAATGAATACGAAACTGAAGCGCCAGTGAGGGTGAAACACGCCACAAACAAACATTATTAACTGAAGGGCGGGCATAGATAGTGAGAGACAAGCATATGTTTACCACATTAATACACATAGTGATGCAAAAAGTGAGGCAGCTCAGTGATTCCTGTATTTGATCAACAGAGCGAGGGAGAGAGAGACAGAGACAGAGAGAGAGACAGAGACTGCCAGTTCTTTACTGAGCAAAGATCATACAGAGCAAAGTCTGCTATCCACATATTTAGACGTAAATAGAAGAGAGAAATTGACATCCCAACTGTAACGGACTCACAAACAAAACAAAGAAAGATTTTGGAACATGTGCTTATAGTACACCTTAAGCCATCCACAAATAAGAAATTGCCTCCATGAACATATCCATATTTAGATTAAGACAGAACAGATTATGACATGAAAAATGTTTGAGGAGCTGTTACAGAGACTTTGTTTTATGAAATGCTTTCCAATTGCATTGTCAGCATGTTTTTCTGTTTCCAGAGAAAATATCAATAGGTCTGGAAAATTCCAAAGGAAACCATTAATTACCCGTTTTTATATTTTCAAATGTATTTCCTCGCTTATATATTGGAGGAATACTTACATAATAACCATTCAGTTATGTTAAAGTCAGTCATGTTGAGGTATACTTTTTTCAACTTGACAGAAAGAGGTGCAGGGAGATGACAGGAAAGAGAGAAATAGGGTGAGGGTGTCCTCTCTCCTTTTCTTTCATTCATTATTATGTCAAAGTCGGCTTTGCACTTTTACCATGCAGTGGGGTTTTACTGCATGGTAAAAGTGCAAAGCCGTGTATGACATAATAATGAACGACGTGTTAGCCCCTAGTTAGCAAAGTCTGCGGGCTGGTCTCGGTGTATCCCACCTGCGGCTTCTACACCAGTTGGTCAATCAATGACAGACAATAAACTAGCGCGATTGCAATGTTGTTAAGGGCCATGAGGAAAAATACAAAAAGGTGCTCACAAACCGATGGGTCAAGTTGCAAACAACTTTTCCAACAGTGAACGTGGATTGCTCATTTTGGCTTGAATCTCTACATTCTCTACACAAAGGTTTTGGCTATCTATAAGGCCTTTAAGTGATATCTTGACAAAAGGTCCTCCTACCTGTGCTCCTCAACCATGTTGCGCTTCGCCGTGTCCCAGTCCGGCAGCGTGCTTAGGCACAGCATGACCATGGAGGTGATGACAAAAACCACAGATACCGTGGCCAGAATCTGCGCGGGGAAGGACGAGTTGGGCTCCTCGAACGCCTGGCGCGTCAACTCGATCCACTTGGCACGACCCGAGAGGCCTGTCTTGGGTTCTGCTGGCTCGGCGTCGGTCTGGGAATCGTCTCCTGATGACAGTCGGAAGTCACTTTCGGAGAGACAGTCAGTGTCCATGCCGATCTCCGACATGCGGTCGTCCAGACGTTTCTGACAGCAAAAGTCCAAGTGTGCGCTCTCCAGTCCCCAGTACAGCATCTCCGTGTAGAAGGACAGCTCGCAGATTCCGGGGACGAATCGAAGTTTCCCGGAGCGCACGTAGAGCATGATAAACAAAAAGGCCTGTGCGTGGCGATCGAAGAAGAACTCGTTTCGGTCCTGGTCATAATCGTCGCAGAGCTCCAGGACCTCTTTCTCCGTGGCGCACGCATGCAAGCGACTGACGCGCCTCAGAGGAAAGTCCTTTATCACCTCCCTAGTAAAGGCGTATCGGGTCCCCCCTACATTAAGCACGCATATACTGTGGCCAAACTTCATCGTTGCAATTTAAAATCTATCCATCTATCCAAAACTGTTGTCCTGACGACTCAATTGTCCGGGCATTAGTTATAAGTACCTCCATGCCAGAAGTTAAGACGGACCAGACGGTCAGTAGAGAGTGTGGTGGAGGAACCTCCGTTGATGTGCGCTCAAGAATGGTTGGAATAACGACTGTGATTCCCTCTCTCTCTCTCTCTCTCTCTCTCTCTCTCTCTCTGCTGCTTCTGTGTAGAGGAAACTCTCCACCCCAACCCAATCGGGGAGCCAATCCCATCATTGATGGTTCGCGTGCACACATGCACACGCAAGCACGCACTCACGCGCGCGCGCACACACACACACACACACACACACACACACACACACACACACACACACACACACACACACACACAAATATACACACATACACACATACACACATACACACACACACACACATTTTTAGACGGGCAACAAACAATCTGTGATATAATATTAAAGCCCCAATTAATAAGTATTACATTTTATGATAGCCAATTTCAAGTTCTGTTGTATTATGTTGCAGCCTAATGCAATGTTAAGGTATGATATGTTATTGTAGCCTATGTTATGTGGTAACATAGCACTTAAATATTAATTTATTTGATTATGTTGTCACTTACTTTATTATTATTATTATTATTATTAACAACAACAACAATAATAATAATAATAATAATATTCTTGTAACCTCTTTTGATGTGAGCTGCTGTAAAGTATTAATTCCCCCTCGAGCACGAATAAAGTAGCCTACTTATCTAGCAAAAGTTATTTATTTTTTTTACAGTTCAATTCTCAGCTTGTGGGTGAATGTTTGTTTGCGCGTGCGCGTTGGCGGCAGCCGTAACCAACGTCCCCCCTCCCTCCGTCACCAGTCGGTGGTTTTTCGGGTTGATCCGAGTTCTTTTGGCTTGTGAGTTGTGTATTGTGTAGGATATCGTGAATTAGAAGGGGGTACATAGCCCCAATTCGCGAGTGGATATAGACCCAAGTCACAGTGGTAATAGAATACTGCAGCCCCGCGTTTTAAATTGTACATTTTATCGTCTTATTAATTTATTTAAATCCCCGTAGTTTATGGTTTGCGTTGGTTGTAACACTCCGGGAGGGCAGAAATGGCGGCCAACATGTACCGGGTCGGAGGTATGTCAATGTGGATAATTTTTTTATGAAGTGAAAACACGTTAACTCTTTGGTTCTTAGGAAAGAAAATCATTAGCGCTTGTTTTTATTCAGGCGTGATTTCTGTTCGGTCTCAGATGTGTTTACGGTGGTTTTATCTACCTGTGTAGAAAAGTGTGGCCAATGTCTAAATATTTGGGAAACAAAATGGGTCGGGCCTCACGTCGTCCGGGGCCGTGTGAGCTAGCTGCCAGCCTGCTAGCCTTGCCTGCTAGCACAGGAGTAAACATTATTATATTGTGAGCCATTGTACAACCACTATTCGCCGTGCTTACAAGGGAATACAAGGAACATCATATGCGATGGCGATATATTGGGTTACAGATGTGGGGTTGACTAAGGAGCCTCCGACATACTGTCTTTGTATTTGTAGTCTCCTTCCCTGGCATCCATCCATTTTTCTGAAGTCCTTATTTAGCTGACGTTTTAATCAACGTCAACAATCATTATCATGACGACAGTCAGTATCATTCCTACAGTCATTATCGTGACTACAGCTAGACTACAGAGATGATCGCTGCATCTGCAGTGATCTGGGCGTTATTTGTTAAGGAAAGATGCCCTGCACTCCAATGGGCTACTAACTCCATTATTTAGCTAGATGGTTAGCCGTGGGTTTGATTTAACATTTAATTGTCTACCTGCATGCTTGGTGAATACATTTAACTTATCCTTGTAGTTCTATGATGCTTAAAGTCGATAACGAAGCTAATGTAAACAAGCAGTCTTTGACTCTATTTAAATGTATTCGAGGAGAGAGACCATTGACTTCTTCGATATTGTGTCTATCGGAATGTACCTCACGTGATGCTGCTACTGTTAACAATGGAGGTGTGTTGTTCATCTCAACACACCGCCGTACTTACGTGGAGTTGGACAAGGCTGAGTGTAACTCTGGCTGATTAGAGACATTTAGACAGTGGCTGGAGTGCTGTGAACGGGGTCTCCTCTTCTGATCTGTTGTATCATTACCCGCAATGAACTACCCTAGCTAAACCCACGTATATTAATATATACTCATAAGGCCAGAAAGTAAGATAATTATGCCTTCCTAAAAATATGTACAGCATTTTGGGTCTTTAGCCTTGCATTCTTGCTTAGCTAAGCAAGTTCAATGATTTGACCATGTACAACTGGGATCAAACACTGGAGATTCCAACACATTCTGCTGTAAATGTATTTATTATTAAACGACAGAGCCGTTGAAGTTTGAAAACTGGGGGAATGGCCTAAGGGTATTGAGAAGTCCTATAGCAGTTCCATATGTGTTTACCTCCTCCCCCCTTATGTCAATACTTTTTAACAGTTTAACAGACATTTATTTGTCATGATTGGTTATCTTCCTTCTGGTTGTAAGCCTACATTGTCAAAAGCTGTTTACGACTAGTGATGTTTTTTGTTGTGTCTGTTGCAGATTACGTGTTCTTTGAGAACTCGTCCAGTAACCCTTACCTGATCCGTCGGATAGAGGAACTCAACAAGGTACTGAAGAGGGGGAGAGAGAGAGATTATGGGTGTTTCGTCTTTTGCCTGAGGGACAAATATCTTGCATGGCTGATTGTTGGTAGACTTTTGGCCCCGCCTTGTGTGTGTGTGTGTGCGTGTAACATGATGCATGTCTGCAGATCTGGCTTGTCCCTCAACTGTCTTTGACATGGGAATCTGTTGGTAAGCAGAGGTGTGCCTGTGGGGTGTGGTGGGAGGAACACCTTCTCCTTATGCTTACACATGCTACTGTTACCATGGTTACCAGTATAACACGGTGTTGGATATGCCATTGGTGGGATTTTATTCACACCTTCTCCACTGTAATTTTGCTATCAAGTTAACCCTAATCCTACTGGTTGTCAATGTGACTATTCAATAATAAAAGTGTAGGTCACAACATCCCCAAAGTTTGCCATAGTCCTTCTTGAATGATCATTTAATAATATTGCGAATGAAACAAAGTCTGCGCAGCTGTCGTGGAGGTCAAAGAGACAAAGAGGACGTTCTTGATACTTTTTATTTGCACTGTACAGCACCCCACATCCAATCCTGTCCCCCACTTAAGTTTAAAGGGGGTTAGATGTGCGTTCTATGGCATACTCTGTGGTTAGATCCATTGACTGTATTGGGTCTGTGTCTTGTGCCAGTTGCATTGGTGCATGGATGTGTGTGATGCACTCTGCATTGAAGAGCGATTAATATATAGACACACAATTAGCATGAGAATATTTAACATTTGGTCAGAATATGTACCATTATATGAATTTGTTTATTCAAATGCGGGTAATTGTTCTCTATTTGTGGGACAGAGGGTTTAATATTTGTCCTTCACAAATCAGGGCACTTGGCCACCCTGAAAAGGCAGAAAAATGAAAACACCAGCTTAATACAGGCTTCTTCCTATCAATAAATAGGCCAGATTACATTTAGTCAGATTCATCACATAGGCCAAATACAGCACCAACTCGCGTCGCCTCTTAAACCTGAATGCGCTGTGAATGCCCTTCTAGGTTAAACAGTGGATGGTGCACACTACGGTCAACTACGGTGTTACCGGTAACCGCAGCATTGTCAGAAGAACACCCACCGGTGTGAAATTGCAACACAACATACAGCACATTGTAATTATTTAGATATATTATCCACAAAATGTCTGACCAGACTTAGCTTCTATTAATTACATATTTCCCAGCTCCTTTCAAATATGCAAACGAAAAGAACATTTTATTTTATTTTCATGAAAAGCAATATTCACACAACACAACCGTGGTTGAGTACATACACACTGCAATGAGTTAAGGTTAAAATAATAGTTTGGGGAAGAAGACCCCCCCCCCCACGTCTTCTCCCGAACACTGTGTCACTCGTCCGAACATTTTAGTCAGACCAGTCGATAAGCCCGCCGGCTTCTTTATGCAGACCATCAATCAATCAATCTTGGGATGTTTGGCCTGTCGCCGCAGCACAGCTTGACAGGCTCATGGGAAATTAGCACTGCTTGGCTCGCATTGGCGTCCCCATCCCATTGACAGTGTGTGTGTGTGTCTGTATGTGTGTGTGTGGTGTTTGTTGTTGGGTTAACAGACGGCCAGCGGGAACGTGGAGGCCAAGGTGGTGTGCTTCTACAGGAGGAGAGACATCTCACACAGCCTCATCCAGCTGGCAGACAAACATGCAAGTCAGTCCCGCTCCCTTCCTCTGTATTGATTGCAGGGCTTGTCTGTCCGGTCATCTAGGTAAACTGTCTGCTCAGCCCGTAAGCTCAGGTGCCTCCCCCCCTGTAGCAAATATGGAATAGGTGTGTGCGACATGCTGTTCTATCATTTAATCATTCTTTTGTAGTCAAATTTGCAAGAAATGCACTGACACCAGAGAATGTAGCTCCTAAAAGGCTTTAGTCAATTTCGTGAAGTTCAGAGGTGATGTATCTCCAAACAGTAGCAGGCTAAACCATTTTGTTGCTCCACTCTTCATGATGGGATATGGGAGAGTCCCATACCCCATATAGGAGTATTTCTTCTTTTTTTACCAGCTTTCAAATTAAAGGATGAGTTATTAAATCACACATTTCTGGGTGGCGTTGTATTCATTTTAATTTATTTATTTTTTAACCGCATTTTGCTAATGCCACTTGTGTATTTCTAAGGGGATTAATTAATGCATAGGACAAATGCAGTGTAAACTCCCCATGTATTCATGAAACACCTCTCCAGATACTAATTACACAAACAGGATTGTCCTGCTGCCCTTCCTCAACAAGGCTGAATGTTGTCTTTCTGCAGAGTCGTCCCTTTCGAGCGGGGAGTTAAGTCCGATAGTCCTGAGGCTATAGCAAATGCTGCATTTCGATAGAACATTTGGACTATAGGAAATGGAGAGCAGGGGTTGGGGCTTAAAGCGAGAAATGAACGCATCGATGTGCGACAGTGTTTTAAAGAAAATAAATGCATCAGCGGATTGGTTTGAAAGTGTCTGCTGAGTCAGCCGCATTTCAATGTCCCTTTCATTTAGTATTAAGACTTCCACTTCCTGCTTGATAATTAAATCGTCAGCTCAGGGCATATTGGTTTACTATGGTGTCAGATGAAGGGGCTTGCTGCTTCACTGTTTACAGCAGAAAAGGAGTGAAATAATCACCAAATTGACAAACATGCAAATAAAGGCACATTCAAATGAGTGTCTTTAAGATGAATTCATGGGATATATAGAGATTGCAAATGCACTAGTAGTGCTTAGGGAAAGCATTGTGACAGGGCCTTTGTCTTGTCAGGTCTTTAATATTGAAAGGATTTATATACCAATCTTGAATTATATACGCTTGGTCCACGCTTGGATTCAGAGACAAATATAACCACAAATAATGAAGAAGCTCTTCTGAGATCTTCCTTTTGAAAAGGTCTGATTATGAGAGGCTTGTAGGTCCATTTTCAAGCTAACCCAAGAACATGTAATCAGACTCTGCAGCTCATTGATATGCATGCTTACTAATAAGCTCATTATTGTAACATATCATATTTTAACACAAATATTTACCAGTCTGAAGTTGAGGAAATGAAAACAATATATATTGTTGACCTATGAAAGAAATGTGAATGCATATATTCAATATATACATTCACATTTCTTCCATAGTTTTCTCATTCACACATGTTGGAATAACTTAAAGTTAAACTACTTTTTTTAGTCAGTGGGAAAAAAATGTCTTCCTCTGCTTGGTCATTACTGGTCTCGCTCTATTGTGTTGGTCCTGTGTTCCCCCGGGCAGAGGACTTGGAGGAGGAGAAGGAGACCCCCATAGAGACAGATCTATCGGAGAAGCAGAAACACCAGCTCCGACACAGAGAGCTCTTCCTCTCCCGGCAGTACGAGAGCCTACCCGCCACGCACATCAGGTACGCACATGCACACAGTTAAGTAGCCCCTCGCAGGCAGTGCACATGACTGGACCACTCCTCCAGCCATGACCATGGATAACCCTGTTTTCTCTCTCTCTCTCTCATCTCCTCTCTCTCTCCATGCTAGGGGTAAGTGCAGCGTTGCACTATTGAATGAGACGGAAGCCGTTCTCTCTTACTTAGACAAAGAGGTGAGTCGGAACAGCGGAATATATACTTTTATTTTTATTTTATTATACATTTAATGTTTTTAAAAATTTTAGCTCAGTTTCTTCTCAGCTCATTGCCTGCAGCTCCGTCTTTAAAATCGATACCCAGTCGAGTTCTGGAGCAAGCCCAGAATCCTACTCGTCTTTCGTAATTAAAAGTAATCTGGGCTACTATTTAATATGGACAGAATCCTCACAGCAGCAAGCTGTTAACTCATCACTGGCTGTGGGGATGCTCCGGTGCTATGTTTTCAAACGTTTAGTGGGTGACCAGTGTTTTTGTTTTTTGTCTTTCTTCTCCAGGACACATTCTTCTACTCGCTGGTGTACGACCCCACACAGAAAACCCTCCTGGCCGACAAGGGAGAGATCAGAGTAGGCCCACGATTTCAGGCAGACGTGCCAGATATGTTACCAGAGGGTAAGATCTAGAGGCGCGCACACACTTTAAATATTTTTTATTTAATACTTTTTGTATTGATGGCATGTATTCATTAGTAACTCACAATTGGGTGCAATAGCACACCAACAGAAATTATGTACATTTCTAAATAAATATAGTTTAAGTCAAAGCAGGTCCAAATGCACGACAAAACACTGGTATTGACTACCTACACAAAACACTAGTATCGACTTCCTACACACACACACACACACATACACACATCATACACACAATTCACTATCTATGTGGTGTTTGTTGGGCAGGTGAGGCAGACGACAGAGAGCAGTCCAAGCTGGAGGAGAAGCTGTGGGATCCAGATTGTCCGCTCTCCAGCAAACAAATCGACCAGTTCCTGGTTGTGGCACGGTACGACCTTTAACCCCCGACCTCTACACACCCCCAAACGTGAACGGTTTGCTTCTGAGGTCGCGACTTTTCTGTTTGGAGTTTGTATGTTATCCCCGTGTTTATGTTGGTTTTCACGTTGGGTGCTCCGGTTTTCTCCCTCAACACAAGAACATATAAGTTAACACTCCTGCCCTGCCCATAGCCGAGGCAATGGCACTACACCTGGAGATGGTTCCCGGGCACCGCCCTGTGAGGCAGGCAGCCCAGTGCTCCTAGCTCCTAGCATAGGATAGGTTAAATGCAGAGAATGAATTTCCCCATGGGGATTAATAAAAGTAATGTAAAATAAACACACACACAATATAATTCAGATTTTCTTATTGAGTGAGATGCTAAGCTAGGGATCAAAACATGACCATCCCATTGTAGTTATAAGAAGATGATTCACGATGTAGTTTGTTGACAATGTAGTGCACAAATCTCTGAAATGCAGCTGAAAATTAGCAGTAAGGACACGTCGTCGGCGCAGTGAAAGCGTTCCGTTCTGAATTGAGGCAGGTTTCAGCCGTACAGAGAACAACGGGCTCCCTGGCCTCTGAGCCAATTTCCGAAGCTACGGCGACTCACTCAGTCAAAGTCTGTAGAGCGTAGCGTGATTAAGTGCCTCGTCAATTTGCTAGTGTAGGAGCTGTCGGTCGCTAATGCTAACACACTAATGTTAACGAGCTGGTAGGAGAGGATTAGCGTTGCGTTTTACTTAGCCTGATAACCATAGTTAGTCCAACAGACGTGTGATATATGTGACGTTATATTTATTTAATATTTTGTGACCCATTCCTAACCCAATATATATTTTTAAATCTAATACACAGTACAATACTTTCGAGTAATATAAATAAACTATAGTAGTATAATCTGTCCAGCTGGCTGAACATGTTTTTTTTAATTTTCCAACAGGGATTGAGTACACTTTGCAATCTGTTTCAATTCAACACGTGAGATATGTTGTCACAGTGACACAACTGGTGCAATTGGGAAGTGTAAAATCAATAGACTCTTTTCACAGAGGTGAAACACAGGTGTCGCTCTTAACGCTTACTATGGATCTGCTACTGTTATGTACCAGGGCACAGATAGTTGGCTAAACTGGTGGAGACTAGTCAAGATTGAACCCTCGCTCTGTTTCATAAAACTGGCATACCCATAATTACTGTAATGAGCAACACCTGTGTATATCCTACGATGACCCCTCTCTAAGAACCGGCCCAGTCCTTGATTTATTGAGCCTTAATGCCGCTAGAATGCTGCACCCAACACATCAGATGCCTACTTGGATATTGGCAGTTTCCTGTGCCGTGTTGTCATGTCTGTTCTGCATTTCTATCCAGAGTGCATTCAACTGGAGGGCAATGAATCAAATGGATGATTCTGGACACATTGCACAACATGTCAACACGTAACAAAACGCAACGCGTGCATTGTGTGTGTCGCTGGTGTCCATTTGCAGGGCGGTCGGGACCTTTGCACGAGCACTGGACTGCAGCAGTTCAGTCCGACAGCCCAGCTTACACATGAGCGCCGCGGCAGCCTCCAGAGACATCACACTGGTGAGACACACACACACACACACACACACACACACACACACACACACACACACACACACACACACACACACACACACACACACACACACACACACACACACACACACACACACACACACACAGGGTCGACAACACCAGTCAATGGCAGATAGATTTGACCAATGAGCAGTTAAAAAGACAGAATCATTAAAGTTAGTTTTAAACCACACTGCCCCCTCCCATCCGATACTAAATGTACATCACCCTAAAGCCCACTAGATTCTTATACTATTTATGCTTATCTCTCCATCACAGTTCCATGCGATGGACACGCTCCATCGCCACGGATACGACCTATCCAGCGCTCTGAGCGTGCTGGTGCCGGCCGGCGGGCCCGTGCTCTGTCGGGACGAGATGGAGGAGTGGAGCGCCTCGGAGGCCAGCATGTTCGAGGAGGCGCTGGAGAAATACGGCAAAGACTTCAACGACATCCGACAAGACTTTGTACGTGTGTGTGTGTGCGCGCATGCTTGTTTTATGGCAGGTGGTCATGAATACTTATGAAATGTGACTCAGTGTGCTCACAGGCCTGTGTGTGTGTGTGTGTGTGTGTGTGTGTGTGTGTGTGTGTGTGTGTACGCCCTGTGTTGTCTTGGCAGGGCTGTGTTTTCATTAAAGCGAGGGGAACTGTTAGCTCTCTTCCTGCAGCCATGTCTCATGAATAAACATGAGTGCTGGTGCGCCCACACGGCAAAGAACACGAGTTATTAATACCGTTAATTTGCTCCCTGTCTCCCCCTCACACCACCTCTTATACCTCTACGTCCCTTTTTATCCCCCTTCTCTGTCTACTCCTCTTTCATTCTGCCCTCTGTGACTGAACCGTCCTGTCCCTGTGTATAGCTGCCATGGAAGTCCCTGACCAGCATTATAGAGTACTACTACATGTGGAAGACCACAGACAGATACGTTCAACAGGTAAGACCCCCCCCCCCCCCATCCAGGGAAATCTGGTTCTTGAGTTGCAGACTGAGTTTATAATGGAGTGAATAAGAATGGGGTGTAAAGAATTACCGATGCAAGACTACTGCACGCTAGTTTTTCTTCACTCGTTTCTGATGAGCTGCTCCAGAGAACAATGTATTGACTCGTGGTCACTGGATGAGACATGAGATATAGGGTTACTTTAAATCTATGTTTGTATTACATTTGTACACTAGTCTCTCAAATCAGACTTTAGATTAATATCTAGAGTGACTGTAAAAAAAAAACTTCTGCAAAGGTTTCAAATCAACACTGTAGACTGGCCACTGTAGAAATACACATATTAAGATCCCCCTCTGAAAGCTTCATCCAGTCGCAGAAATGAGTTTTCTTCCGTAGAATATCTCGGTAACGAAACAGGAAACAGGGCTTAACTCTGCCTTTTGTAGTTTTTGGTTTCTGGTCCGGGCTGTGGGCCGTCTCCCTCCAGAAGTTCTGCTATAACATAGTAGGACTGCTGGATCCAAGATTACATTTATACCTCATCATCATTTGCCAGTCCAGTCTACGTGACCCAAAATGGAATCTAAACTGTAATGTTGGTGTACGGTGATTTGTGTGCTGTTGGGCAGGGCGTTCAGTTACCTTTTTCAGGCTGCCTGCTGTTGCCATAGCATAAAAAGACTTGAGTTCTCTCTCAGAATGGCGTATTCATTTAAATGAAAGGTTTGATTTAAATTCATGTTTAATTGTTGAAAAACGGGTACTGTGTGGTACTATTATGGGATGTTTGTTCCCTCCTTTCAACCTACTCTTTCTCTGCTTCCCTCAACAGAAAAGACTCAAGGCAGCAGAAGCCGAGAGCAAGCTAAAGCAGGTTTATATTCCTACGTAGTAAGTGAAATTTTTTTCATGCATTATAAATTGTATATTTCTTCTCTTCTGTGTTGATTATTTTCCTCTGTGGCAATCACACTTGTGGCAGCGGGCTAAAATTATTTCTGCATATTTAATGTGTCTCCGGTGCTGTTGAAGGCTGCCGGGTCATTAGTCTGTTGATTAAATCTCTCTCTCTCGCGTGTGCGCTCTCGCTCTTCCTCCTGGAACAGTAACAAGCCCAACCCCAACCAGATCTCAATGACCAATGGGAAGATGGCTACAGTCAATGGGGCGGGGCCAGTTGCCTATCACACAGCAGGAGGGGGCAGGGCCTGCGAGAGTTGCTACAGTAAGTGTGTGTGTGTGTGTGTGTGTGTGTGTGTGTGTGTGTGTGTGTGTGTGTGTGCGCGCACAGCAACATCAAATGCATTCTTTGAAGGAACTTTCAATTGAAAAGCATTCCTGGGATTATCCACCACGGTATGAACAGAGCTGAGTTCATGACTATTGTGGGTCTCGGATCAGAGAGGAAGTGCACTTCTTTCTCATTCCACTGTAACCGGCATCAGTCAATATGCAATTTCCCCCGTCGTCACTCTGCAATCAACTTATCTGCTTCAACACCTAACACACACACACACACACACACACACACACACACACACACACACACACACACACACACACACACACACACACTTCCAATTGACAAGATATTGTTCCCCATGCCTGGTGAGCTGCTCACATGGACTGCACACACGCCAAATGAATGGCGTGTGTGCACACTCAAGAGTTAGCGGGTGTTTTTCTCCCTCTTGTCTCTTAATCAATTAACCTCCCATTGCTTAGAGAGATGATTGAGCTCAGCCGGCTGTCCTTTTTCACGCTCCCCGCCCCCCCTTGCCCTCTCTGTGTCTTATCAGGTATGCAGTCGGCTCAGTGGTACTCGTGGGGGCCCCCCAACATGCAGTGCCGCCTGTGTGTGTCGTGCTGGATGTACTGGAAGAGGTACGGTGGCCTGAAGATGCCAAGCAGAGCGGAGGTACCGGAGGAGCGTACCTCACCAGTCCCCGTGAGCAACGTCAGCTCCCACCATGTGAGTCCCACGCCTGGGTGCTTTGAGACCAGAGAAGCCATGCCCCGATGGTTTGAGGAGGCACGCACACAGAAGTTTAATCGTGCTAGGGCTGCACGCTTATGGCAAAAATTATCATGGAAATGATTGTGCCCGATATTGTGATTCATTGCGAATATCAATTCGCCAACCTGGCCACCACGTCACATTGCTTCGTGCCATATATTTAGCGGTAGTGATTCCTCAGACCCAAACGATTGTAGCACCCTTAACTGCAATGCCTGTGATTCGTTAAAGTGCTTATTGCAGAGTTGTTACGGTGTGTGTGTGTGTGATTTGAATGCATCAAGCAAACGAAATTCTATGTATTCAGTTACTTCTTTTTTCAACATTTAGTTCATTTATTGCGACCTTTCACAATAGGCAAATTGCAGAGGCCAAAATCACGATTTTGATTAATATGCAGTAAATTGTGCAGCCCACTGCAGTTGCTGTTAGGCATTGATTAGTTGAATTGGTGTCAGGTGTGGATAACCACCTGACACTGCATGACCTTGATTTTGGTGCTCACCTTGTGGGTTTCAATGTGGGTGTCTGGTTACTCTTAAAAGACCAACTGCCCTTTTTAGTTTTCGTTCAACCATTTATTTATCACTTATTGCCATAATCATTTATTATCACTTGATAATGGCACAATGTTGTCAGTCTTTCCAAATGTAATCTTGTTTTTTGTTGTTTTCCCCAAACTACCCATCCCTTGTTCTTGTGGACGCCCCCCCCCCCCCCCCATCCCAGGAGCCTCGTTCGCGGGGCCATGCCCCCCGTCAGTCGAGCCACATGGTACCGGTGCGCAACAGCGGCAGCCCCAAGTCCTCCATGAAGACCAAGCAGGCCTTTCTCCTCCAGGCAACGCGCCTCACCAAGCTGGCCCGGCACATGTGCCGTGATGTCATCAGGCTGCGCCGGGCCGCGCGGCGGCCGTTTGTGCCCATTAACTGTGGGGCCATAAAGGCAGAGTGTAAGAGCTCTTTCAATTTCTCCTAACTTCTGCCGCATGGACACGCGCCCGCAGACACACACACACATGCGCCCCCTGCACACACACACACACTCTGACATCACCCTCGTCCCCCATCTTCTACAACCCATCAGCTCCAACCTGTGCCCCCTCCCCCACTGCTCACGCTGCCCCCTTTCCGATTCCATCCCAGTGCGTCTTTGTTTTTATTATTATTGTTATATTATTTCTTTTTTTTTGTATTCTCCCGCCACCCTGTTTCCAATAAAGACTGCCTGTCCTTATACCTATGAGTTCTGATCATCCTTTCATTGTTTTTTTTGTTATGATTTTGAATAATTGAACCCCCCCAAAAACACCATTGATGCAACTTTACACAGTTTCAGGGTTGAAGTCTTTTCAGCATGCCCGGACACGCATAAACACACTTGCAAACTCTCAATCCTGCTGTCAATCGCTCTTTCTGCTATCAGAATAGGTCAAGGTAAAATCAGAGATGCTATTATATTCCATGGGCATGTATTTGCTCCACTAAGTTCGCTGTAGAATAAATGTATTTTAATAACAAAAGCTCTATTTTGCATCTCTCCCCCCCCCCCCCCAAATTAGTCAATCTGTAAAATGTATGCCTACCAGGCTCACCAGGAAATGACTCAATGCTCAACTACGAGATCTGAACGCTTGGCTAGTTTGTAGTGGGAACTCGTTTGTGCTTACTTAAGTTAGTTCTGATGTCACAAATTCTTCTTGTGGTGAAATCGTTGCCAGGGATATTAAGACGTGGCAAATATGTGTACGTTTCTTTTGATAAAACCAAAAATAGCCTAATAAAGGATTTAAAGCCAAACAACCCTAAGCAGGTAACATTGTAATTGCTTAGAGTAAAACTGGCGACTAGCGTTTTGGGCACCTTTATGACGGTTAGCCACCAGCTGCTTGGTACACTGTAGGTGGGGCAGAATGCAGACGCAGCTAACCAAAGAGAACTGCTTCACTTCACCACTTGTCCTCATTGAACACAGTGGTTTTCACCACCATTCATCCTAGTTGTTTTCAGTCCCAACATTATTTTCGGCTACATTAAGTCACCGCACACCCTAACTGTCCCATCTAGGATACAGCTGTGGATAGTCTTACAGTGAGGATGTATGGAGATACTCTCCTCCAGGTTTTTGCATTAGCTCAGTCTTATTCCTTTTTGCTTTTGATCCCTCTCCTTTGCCAAACGGATGATGCAATAGTTCCATCTCATCTTCTACCTCTTTTGCGATCCTCCTTTCATTACTGTGTGTGAATGTGAGAGTTAGTCCTCCAATAAAATCACACCTGAAACCATCTTCTCTGAGTCCTTGTGCTTCATGTGTCTGTGTATCTGTCCATCAAAACCGACACACTTGCTGATTGGTTGTTTTTTGCCTCCAAGGACCCGCCCAAGGCACGTGTCCCCCCCCCACCCCCCACCCCCCCCACACCCCCACAGCATGGAACTGTATTGTCAATGCCTTCTGTCATCCAGCCCTGACATTTCGTTGTGAGAATGTGTTCATGGTGTCATTTTTCTCAGGATTTGCAAACGCATGTAAGCATGTAACATCATCTATGTGTGTGTGTGTATTTGGAAGAAAATAATAATTCTGGTCATGCCATCTCCAGGAGTGAGTTATTATAGTAACGCCTAACCAGTTTCAATTTTACGTAGGACTTCTTGTGTAGCCTGAGGACATTACATTGAATATAGATACTCATTGTGATCTTTGTGATGTGTTATAAATGCCCTTGTCTTGAGGCACTTCACCTTTGCTAAGATCGCTGTTGTGACTGCTATTAGGACTGCCATTTCCTGTCAAGAGCACAACCCAAAAAATGCAGATGGAAGGGTAGAATGATATGGCCTGTGTGTGACCCAAAGGTGTGCTGATGTGCACACTGGTTAGTTAAAAGTGTGTGTGTGTGTGTGTGTGTGCGCGTGTTTGATTCAGATATGCTCAGGGCGTCGGAGGGCCAGGGGACACGACTGCCCAAACACAGAGTGTCGCCCAGGAGTACGCTGAACAGCGTGGTGCAGTTTCTAGGTAACACACAACACACCGAAAATACACAACCCCCCCCCCCCCCACCCCTCCATTCTCCAGCAAAACATTCTTTAAATGGTTGCCTTGTTGTTGCCTGTGTTTGTTTGGGGTTGTAATGAGTTTGACGTCTCCCATTTAGAGGAGTGTGTACCATAATGGATTATGAAGCCCTACCCCCCTTTTGTTTTTGTTTTCCAAGCCCTATCATGCCCTAAAAATGTATTAATTTGAGATGTTTGGTTTGTTGGTTGGTTATCTGTGAAGAGATTCAATGAAAATATTTGTCTCTTGATGAAGTTTATAGTAACTGATTCTGGTCATGCCATCTCCAGGAGTGAGGGATCATAGTAATACCTAGCCATACATGATATGTGGTTGTGTATTTATATGGTGAATTTGGTAATTTTCATGTTATCCATACTCAATGGTTACTCTCTCACGTCTGGAGTAAGGTCTCTCACAGGAGCTGTTCGTGTTTCCTGTCCGGTCTTTCTCTGTTCCAGAATCCCGTCCTGTAGCCATCCACGCCCCTCGCTCACACCGCACCCCTGGCCTCCAGACCCCCCCGCCTCGCCGCCTCCTCTCCTCCCTCCACCACGGGCCCCATGGCATGCTGGGAAAACGCAGCTACCACCACCACAGCAGGGCGGAGCCAGAGAGACACTCGGGTATGGACACACGTGCACACGCAAACACTCATGCACGCAAACATACATACACACACAGCCCAAACACACACACACACAAACACACCTACACAATTATCAATATTTTAGTGTTACCTTTAACAGTGACCTTTTCCTTTACTGTTGTTACAGAGAACCCAGGTTCCACTAGTGCACCCGTTCTGGTATGTACTGCTGACATCCTCTTCTCTACACAACATCAGCTGTTTCTAGCTGTAATGAACCGTGAGTGATGTATTCCTCATACTCCTCATCCAACAGCAACACAACGGCCGCAGCAGTAGCGGCGGCAACAACAGAGGAGGGGTCACGGTGCGCAAGAGACGCCCCAACTGGATAGACGCCCCCGATGACAGCTTCTTCCTCGTCACCCGGGAGACCAGGTGAGTGCGGTTTGGTAGACCCCCAGCCCCACCTACACCCCCAACCCAAACCCCCACCCCACCGCCCCACCCATCGCCTGGTCTATCCAGGCCACCACCCCCCTCTAGACTGGCTGGCTGTTTAAGTGCGTGTAGCAAATGATTGTCGCTGTTCCGCCTGACGAATCGACTGGCGGAAGAGCGGAACTGGAAGATGCTGATGATGAGGCAGCGGAGTGCACAGGAGATCTCATTGTTAGACCGAGAGCTGTGCAAAAGTAGAGGTGTTCACAGGGCTTCCATGATTCACACGCCTTCTAGACTAGGATGACAGGTTAACACCCGCAGTCGTAGTGCAAAGGTAGAGAATGAGACTCCACAGTAAAAACATAATAACCACACTCACACCCCATCACGTGAACACACACACAGCAAAGCAACCTCATTAAAAAATATTAAAAAAATTACCACACACTAATAAAATAATGCACACAGAGAATGAACAGATGCATGATGGGACTGAGCCGGCCGACCCATCTATCGCCCCGTTTGACTTGGGGGTGGGGGTCAGAGGAATGTGTTGTGCACCCTGCTGTGAGTGACTGGCTGCTTGTCTCATTTCAGAAACGCAGCCCTTAGGCATCTCCTGACGGTAAGCCCCCCCCATACCCCGAACACACCACACCCACACTCATCCACACACAGACACAGGCACTCGCACACACACATGCACGGAAGCACGCAAATAGTACATACTCATGAGGACAAGAACGCAGTATGACTGCATGATTGCATAGTATTCGAATAATGACACACGCCAGTAGAGATCAAAACCTGTGGAGTCTCATTCTCTTTGTGCGATTGTATGATTGTGCTTGGCTTTGGCCCACCTGTCTGTAAGATGGCAAAGACCTAATAACCTTCCTCCATTACACACACAGGAGAGAAAAGGTTCAGAGCAAAAACAGATTAATCTGTAGTAGGATGCATTGAGATTCCAGATTCCCACTGAGGAAACATCAAGGAATCATACAATTTATGCAGTGTGGAAGGATATGGGCACGGGCAGGGGTGGCTTTTGGCTACAATGTAATTGATTAAAATAGGATTGTATTAGATTAAGAAAATATTTTCTACATCCTTGGTTCTGACGAAGGTACCCATGCTTGCTAGGTCATAAAGGGGGAAATTCTACTAAATGTATTTTGTGTGCAACACACACACACACACACACACACGCGCACACACACACACACACACACACACACACACACACACACACACACACACACACACACACACTCATGCAGGCTAAAATAAACGTTCTCTCTTTCTGACTCTTTAATTTTTATTTCATTTTTTATACAGAATATAATGTGTCAAATGTTCGTGTTGAATGTGAGACACTACTCCACCACTCACACGCAAATGCACACACTTGAGACTGGTACACACACATGCACAGTAATTTACACACACACACACACACACACGGACATGCAGAGCTAATGTGCAGGCGGCGGCGGCCATGTGCATGGACGGATGTGGGGGAGAAGGATGTTCTTCCATTAACGCTGTGTCTAAATGAACCATGGCACCCTGCCCTCACAGCCACCCTCAGACTAGAGGAGCTAAAATTAGCACTGCTAACTGCTGCAGATAGTGATGATAGGCTAGCGATGAGCCGGGCCCCGCTAGGCCCTGAGAGAAAATATTGTTAACACATTAGCCACCGCTGCATTCGTATCTCTCACCAAACAAAAGGTCCAAAGTGTGTGTGTATGTGTGTGTGCATGTGTGTGCACATCTGTGTGTGCGTGCATTGAATTGTGTGAGTGTGTGTGTGACTATCTTTGTGTGTGTGCATTACATGTTTGTGCTTTTGTGTCTGTATGTGCGTGTGTATTTGTTTGTGATTGTGTGCATCGAATGTGTGTGTGTGTGTGTGTGTGTCTGTGTCTGTGTCTGTGTGACAACCCTATGAGGGGATGATTAAGAGATTATTAGGAAGCCTTTATTGTTGTGAGTCCCGTTCTTGTCACTCAATAACAGAGACTGCCGCTCATAGTTTTCATCTGAGGAACCGGTGGACTGATGATGAGAAGGTTTCAGCGATATCTGTCATCTTCATGGCTCTCGATCTCACTTATCAGTACACAACAGTGGCAGTGAGACGAAGGGAGAGAGCAGACAGAGAGAATATAGTAGAATGAGTGAAAGACATGAGCATGAAACTGAGCCGTGAGCATGAAACTGAGCCGTGTCCATTGTCCATTATATGTCCAATGTATATGGCACACACTACACTTCTCTCAATCTCTTGGAATTAAGGATCCCTCATTCTGTGTTCGTTCTCAAAGTTTCTTTGAGCTTGTTTCTGTGAGCGATATTTATTTGTTAAAATGGGTGTTAAATAGCTCTATATTCCGACAGCCATCACTGAGATATAGTGTTTGGTCAGTAATATGGGTCTCTCAGTCCCTCTGCTTTGCAGTAAACCAAAAAAACACCTTTCTGGTCTCCTGTTCCAACTTTGACCAATCAGGAGAGAGAACTCCACAAAGAGGAAGGTCCTCTCTCTGCGCGTTCACGATCATACAGCAGGATTTCAATGTTGACTGACAATGGCGGAACAGGTGAGCTACAGATTCCAGCCCTCCCAGGAACGGTTTACACAATCAAACCCACCAAGAGGCCCAAAACCGGCTGAAGAAAAGAAGAAAAGAAAGAAGAAAAAGAGATGGGAGTCATGAACACTCGTTTATATTGGTGTGGCTTTTCAAAAACGTGGGGAGGAGGGAGGGGAGTACTAACTGCAAAATCAGACAAAGTTAGCCAAAACGACGACATTGCTTTTTCTTTCCCCTTTGGAGAGCTAGGTTAATGGGGTCTCATATATTAATATGGGCTGTGAAACCCTTATACACTGTAACTGTGACTAAGAGCTATACAAATTGACTTGACTTGATTGGCTAGAGGTGTACCTTAAATACCTTTAATAAAATGATAAAAACTGAACATGAACAACTTATCCAATAGTAACACTAAAATGAAACCATAGGGCCATCACTATCTGTGACAAAACACATATCAAAGCAATGGGTATTTGCGATTGGCAAAAATTGTTGTTAGGCGACCTCACATGATGTGATACAAGCCCAAGTTGAGTGACAGCACCAATCATTGAGATGATTTGAAATAGTCAGACATCCCAATTGCATTCAGGGTGGTCCCTGTGGTTTCAGGATTGGCTTTTGGTTACTTTTCCATCTCTAGAAATGTCGTGATTCCCAATTTATGAGGGGTTCTTTTGGTTTGTATGTCCTCCACACACACACACATTTGCGATAATGAATGAGTTGGAAGTGAACCGGGCCAGTGTGTTCTTGCATGTCATTAACTGTTTTTGATTTGTGGAAAAAACATTAGAAGTCAATGTGTTTGTGTATGTGTGCACAATGGCCCATAAATACATGCAAAGGGACAAAAACGCACAGAGGCACCACCACCCTTAGCCTCAGCCCCCCCCCCCCCCCCGTCCTATTCTAGTATTCACTGTTGAATGTTTAATTTAAAACGAGACAAGGCTGTAGCCAAACGTCAGCCTTGTCTCGCAAAGTCGTCTCATCTGCAACCTTTTTTTTCACAGTTCCAAGTCTTGCATTTTCGCCTTATACCCTCAAAATAACATTCTCCAGAGACCCCTCCACGTTGGGTCTGTACACCTTCCATGCTGACGTCCTGTCTTTTCTCCCTCCCCCTGCCCCCCAGGAGGGCCAGGCGAATGCTGTCCAGGTCCCAGCTGAGGCGCGCATGCCGGCAGCCCTGTGAGCAGATCAACATGCGCAGGGTCTCTGAGGGCCCCCCGCAGGGATTGGTCCTCTCGCCCCAACACCCTCACCCCAGCCTGCGGATGCGAGGACCCATCGTCATCCATGACTGACGAGCCTATAGCGGACCACGCCCTACTCCTATACGTGTACACACACACACACACACACACACACACACACACACACACACATACAATATACATATCTTTCAAAACATAAAATTATCTTGCTCCTGGTCCTGAAAATTCAGCTCCGGTTTGGCATGAGGAGGATGAGGTTATCCAACTGCACTAGATGCACTAAAAGCTGACAACTGACTGCAAGCCGTGCCTGTATGTACAGCACTTATTGTAATCCCTGGCAACATTTTCAGACTGTGCGCATGGTGTATGTGTGTGTGAGGGTGCCTACGTGAGAATGTGCATTAACAAGTGTTGAAGCGTGAGGTATCAAGACAGTGATGGATGTATAGATGTGCAGGCCTGTGTGTGTGTGTGTGTGTGTGTGTGTGTGTGTGTGTGTGTGTGTGTGAGAGAGAGAGAATGAGTGTGTGGATGTGATCGAGGAAAGGGAGATGTAAATGTGTGTCAGACTTTTTCATGACGACCATCTTGTGTGAACTTTGTGTTGACGACACATTTTTGTGGAGTTTTCTTCTGTTCGTAAAAAAAGTAGGGGTATGGGGGAGGGGGGCAGTTGGGTTGGGGTATTTGGGTAAAGATCGGGGTTATTCTGTCGGTAATTTTGGGCTCTTGAGATTTCAAAGGGTAAGACAATGTAAAGGAGGGACCAGGCAAGTATTTTTTTTTAAACACCTTGCCCAACTTGGTTCAACTTGAACCATCTAAATCCATGAGATGGATAACATAATAAGCTTGAACGTGGCTTTGAACGCCTGAATATATAATATAGTCCAGCAAGAGCTATCATTATGGTTGTCAGTAGATTTGCCACTTTTTGTGAAATACTGCCCCTTATTGGCGGCTAAGAGGAACCACACGCATGTCTTTCTTCCCAAAACAATGGTTACGAACCAGTTAAAAAATGCAGATATCTCAGTAAGTTACTCAAGTAACCATCGTTTCTTGTATCTTTAAACAGCTACCTTAAGTCCCCACTCATACGTTAACATATTTTGTGATGTGAATAATAGAAGATACTGACACAATCTTTAATGATCGATCGATCGATCATATCGATAACGGAAAAGCTCTACCTTTTCACCAAGGCACCCTCATACCCTCTGTCTCTCCCAATACACCAGTGTATAAAATAATGCAAATATCTCTCATTATACTGTACATTGACATAGGCCTACTCAGTTTATTTGTATTAACCTACCTAGCCCTAGCTAAAATAACGTCATCGCGAGCTGAAAATGGCATGGAACCGTCAAACTACAGACCGCGAAAAAAACATTAATAATAATTATGTGACCAATAGGCCTAACTCTTATTTTTTCATGTTTCACTACACTTCTTTTTCTTAAAAGGATACTACTGCAGCCATTTCGTCCGAAAAAAAACCAAAACAATGTTCAGCAAAAACGACCCACAGTTGTAAAAAGCGAGCCTTCTTTTCTTACGTGTTTTCAACTGCAGACATCGCTGCCGCATGTCTTAAGTTTGCGGTGTAGGCCTGGAACCTCACGACGACGGCCCACCACGGGTCCTGCGACTTTCTTCTCTTTAATTCAAAATGTTTATGTTGGTGTATCATGTGTGTCATGTGTTGAATTATGAATATTCTGAACAATAAATACGACACGATGCCGGCTGACATTATTGCAGTTATTATTTTCCAACCACCTCGCCTACATTAATGTCGTGTGTGCGAGAGAACTTGAAAACACATTTGGAAAAGCTAAACGATCCCACCAACGTAGCTATCATGGTTTGAGCAAGAAGATGCATCCACCACAGCATTGTGGGAGTTTAACTGTGAAAGTCTACCTGGATGCGAAATTATAAATCCTACTATGGTGAAGACATGACCCGCCCTACTCTGCTTCTGATTTGCAGTGGGGTTAGGTTTAGGCAACACAACTACTGGGTTAGGTTGAGGCAACGAATCTGCGGGGTTAGGTTTAGGCAACACAACTAACTGTCTAGGTTTAGGCAGAAAGCCCTTTCTGAGAAACGTAATCGTCAGGCTAAACCAGCCAGAGGCAGAGTAGTGCGGATTGCCTAACTGGATGAACAGGTGAGAAGGGCTCCAACCACAGGGGCCAATATTCATTCAAACGCACTGGGCTCCCTCGTGAACATCATCAACGCTCATTGAGGCTAATGGCTAAGCTTCCTCCGTGAAGCAATTTATTTTTGTTGTGTGCCTGTTTTGGGCCTTTGCTGTTTTTATTGAATACTTTAGTTTAGTTCATGACACAACTATACAAGCCTTAAACAGGGCTTTAAACATAAACAGCACGCAGTCTGGTTACAAAGGAAACAAACGA
>JACYXH010000410.1:602500-645000 GCA_026745465.1 Lota lota | reverse complement strand
TTCTTTCTTTCTTTCTTTCTTTCTTTCTTTCTTTCTTTCTTTCTTTCTTTCTTTCTTTCTTTCTTTCTTTCTTATACTGTGTTGCACATACTGACCACTCAATGATCCAATTTACAGATACACACACAAAAATGCCACACTTCCTTGCTCCACATGCTTACACATGCACTGTACTGTACCACGACATGTCATCTGACCTGTATCTCATAACCCTGGCTGGAGCATAGGAGAGCTGTTCTGATATCTGATGTGTTTTTCATTAATAAGGGAATAAATCCTAAGGGAAACACACCATGATAAGGGATAAGCACCACTATCTCCCCACAGACAGAGCTCTGATCCACTGTAGCGCTGTCTTTCAAGGCTCGCAGAATAGTTTACATCTGTATATGCACTTATGCCCCTGTTCATCTGCCTATTTCTTGCCACTGAATAACGTACAATGTTATTATAACTTATGCATCTTTAATTATTTTATGAATCCACACAATAAACGATTACCTTGCTACAAAACCATGTGCACAGATAGGCATAACGACGCTGTTTTAGACAGTACTATGGTGGGTTTTGCAGAAGATGTGATAGCAATTGTAATAGTTGATGTAGTAATAGTGAATGCAGTAAGAGTAAATGTCAAACTTTGTACTATTCTCTTTCAATAGCTTTGTGGCACCACACTGCCATATATTTAAAGGCATATTTGTTGATATACTCTTAATGAAACATGTCGGAATGTATTTAAAAATATATATAATAAATCAATTGCATCCAAATCGGATTGAAAACGTATTTGTGAAAGCAAAATTAGACTATTCCACGAACGTAGTTATCGTGGATTGAGGTAAGAACAAGCCTCCACAAAAGCATTGTGGGATCTATAGCCTAAATGGCTCCTATTTGACCACAAGTTGTGAATGTGATTAGGCATTACGGCCCTACCCTGTGGCATAGTGACACCACAAGTGGGAGTGTCCACCCAGATGTATGATGCAAAGATCAGTCTACCATTGTACCCGGTGGACTGTACCAACTGGTAGTTAAATTTCCTATGGAAAAAAAAACTACTGTAAAACCTTTTTTACATTACAATTTCATGTAGTCTTTAATGTCTTATTTTCTGCGTGAGAGTGATATTAAATTCTAGTATGGTGTATTGTAAATCTTTTGCAAGGTAGTTCAGGAAGGAAAGGCCATGTACTTATAGTACATAGTACATATTATTATATATTTCTTCATTATATATTTATATAAACATATATATATATATATATAATATATATATATATATAAATCATTGTTATATTATATTTCTAATAGACAGACTTAAATGTTGAGTACAATACCTTCAAGTTTAGCCTTCATTTCAAAATGTCTTTACTGTTTATTTCCCTTCTACTGCTACAACTTGCCTCAAGGTTTCTGGGTTGACGATCTCTGGCAAATCTTAGCTTGTGAAGCACTTTTGAGACTGATAAAACTTCCCTTGAGTTACTAACATTAACCATTCAGACTTTGTACATTTACATTATAGGTTTCTATTCTGTAAGAAGTGGTAAAATAAATAGATCTTATAACCACAGAGTTACAGGTCTGAAATGCATGTGGAATTTGATCACCCCAGCTCCATTCCCAGTGACAGACAGGGACATACAGTAGGCCTTTATGCCCATGGTTAGGCTAACCGTCATGTAAGTATGTGTCCCTGGCTGCAGTCCAGGGTGCATTTGTAACTGCCTAAATGAAGTATGTGATCCTTCGGATGGAAATCTCATCATGGAAGCTGCAACTCAACTCTGCTCCATCCATTGATTTAGACTGTATTTGCATTTGACACAACCCTGGTTTCTTCCTCTGTTTGTTTTTAAATATAGGACAAGTCCATATAATGAAGCAACAGAATGTGTTATATTCATGCTAACTGGCTTGGTTTAAGTTAAATTGTTGCTTCTGTAATGTCTCTTTGTACTGTGATGGTTTTCTCTAAAACATTGCCTTTTGAACATGAGCAGTATTAGTCATTTTAATAGAACCATTTGATCACCTGCTCTCTTTGGTCTCATCACATGACATCATTATGTATTTTTTTTTTTTTACAGAATCCAGTCAATTTAAACAATAATTTTCTTCCAGCCCTCTCAATGAAAGAAGGCTGCATATGTTTGACACACCTTCATTGTTCACAGAAAGCAGGGTCAAAGTGAACGGAGACCAATTGAGATCTGTAGTTTCAACTGTTGTTGTGCAGATGACAGAAGGTAAAAGAGAAAACAGATTTGTTGGTGAACTTTGATTTCTGATACAGGATGTGTTGTTTTGGCATAACAAGTTTATTTGAATCTATGATTTGAACCTATTTTATACAGATAACGATATCAGTTTTTTTTAAATTGTGGATATCCCCTTACATTTGAATTTTGAAGAACCTCTGCATTATTTTTGTGGTTGAAGATGCCTTTGTTATCAATTCCATGCGAATTCCACTTCACGAGATGACCATGTGAACAAGTTATACAAGGAATTATGTAGATACAGGGAGGAGAGATCTAACGCCCCCTTCGGAGAGCGTGTGGGGCAACATGAATAGACCAATGGAAATGTACTTTTGGATAGGGGCAGAGCCAATTGACATGGGATTTGACCAATGAGTTAGGGCATTTTCTGGACATTACGGCCAATCAGCGAGCATATACCGAAAATAGCACCTCCTCCTGTTCAGCACCCAAAGTCGAAGGATAGCTCTGGCCTTTCAATGGAGGAAAGTGCGAGATTTGTCCGTGTTATCTAATATAACATTTCTCTGTGCCCATATTTATTTTGGAGCGATCGGAATAGTTTATGCTGAGGTGAATGACAAAAGTGGTGTCAAAAATGCGTAACAATCAATGCTATCCAAGCAGGGAACCACCGAGAAAGGAATTATCGCCGCTCATCTGAGGCCAATCTCGATTATTTTTTGTCAAATAAGGAAACATAACAAGGTAGCTAGCAAGCTAACGTTAGCTTAGTGGAGAGCTAGATTGTGTAATCTTACAGCATCCAAATACAGCCAAAGGACCGAGATTGGATCCACGCCGTAAAAAACCAACCAACAGGAAAACGTAAGTAGCCAGCAGTTACGTTAGCGTCTTTAGCGCAGACGTTTGACAAGCTAGAAAATCATTGTGTTGGCCATTAGCTAGCGGTTAGCATTAGCAGCACAACAAGCTAACATTAGTACACTGGCAAACAACTAGGCCTTCCCGCAAAGGGACCAGTGTAATGAGAAATTAAGTTGGGCATGTGGTCATTTGGTCCGTGAGCACAAATGTCCAAGGTACATACATGCAATGAATTATGTATTCGGTAATTGATTTAAAAAAAAATCCACATTTTACATGAACGCGATCAGCACGGTCTATCGACAACTTGGGGCAATGTGAGCTAGCCAATCATGAGTGAAGTGAAGCATTGAACACGTTGTCCTCCAGTGGTTAGTCTACTCTACTGAGCTTATATCGCCCTGCTTATTCGGCTTCTTTCAGGTTAGCTGATGGCGTGCCAGACACATTTTACACAGTTTATGTTAATGTCCAAAACGCCTTTTTTGGTTTCATTATATAAATATAAGTTACGCAATCCGTCCGCTGTTTGCAACGGGTTTATTCGGGATACCAAACCTGATCCGTTGCTGATTAGCTACCATGGAGGTTTTACTCTGCAGCTAAGGTTGGGTGTTTGGTGAATGGACTGCAGTGTGCACCCTTTTGAAAGTACTTTCGTGATTAAGGCAATCAATACATCTTTATTGGTAGTTAGCTTGGCGCATGCTAGTTATGTTAATTGGGTATCAGATCAACAGCAGTGCTCTATAGAATAAGTGAAGCAAATAGTTCACTATTCGTTTTTCTTAATCAGATATTGGATTTCATATCTGAAATGTATGAATAAGTTATGCATTCAGTGAGAGCCAATGTATTATTATAACAATCGCTTTTAGGTGCGGCGTAAGATATAGATTGTTTTGTGGTACAGCCACAATAAAGGCCTTTATTTTAGCGTTGAAGCAACGTTTTTCTCATGGGAATCTGGAATAACACTACATCTTTGATCTAGGTGTGATCCAATTTGTATTGGAAATCTCTCTCCCCAGTTGTTTTAGACTAATATAATAACTAGCCTAGCACAACATGTGTACTTAATTATAAAGCCCTGTAACATATGAGTATGACTTAGTCATATATGCAGTGTGCCCAGGTGACCCAAAGTATGACATCACCTGGAGTTTGGCTTGTGTCTGCAGTGGAGATAAGAGGTTACTTATACACTTCTACACTTATACACTGAGTCAGCAATCAGGGCACAGCAATGGAAGGCAGGGAAATAATTATCAGCAGTGTAGTGACCTAAGGTCTGTCTTTAGGTCATACTGTGTACTTATTTATTTGTTTATTCATTATTATGCAGAATATGGGTGAGTGCACATTTAAGTGGCTTGTGGAGGAGCTTCAGTCCTTAATCTGGGGTGCCGTGCATCATACAAATACTGATTGTTTGAGCAGGTAAGGACAGCCGATAGCAAGGTGGACCTCCAAATGAAGAAACCAAACAATTGAGTGTTTCATAATACAGAGGGGGCTGGTCAGTACCATTCGGCAGCCGTTACAGCTGAATGCCGATGTCAATACCCAGGTTACCCAAGATGGCTGCTGTATGTTCAGGGTTTCCCACAGAAAAAAAGTTTAAAGCAGGGGAGGTGGCAATCAATAATGACATGTGTCACCATCCTTGTCTTTAAACCAAATTAAGCTATTAACTTATTTTTGCAAAACATGTAATTTCTTTACATTACACTACTGATTTTTCTGAAGCCCTTATTAGGGACATACATTTCCGCAGTAGGGTTTGCGCATAAGAATGCATCATGGGATTTTTTTTGTTTTGCAATACCATTTTGAGAAGACTCCAGAGAGTTGTAGTAATGCTGTAAAATACTCAATACCGTAAATATACCATTACCTAGGCTAATTATGTCATAAAAAACATACATCCAAATAATACATTTTAAAATCATAATTTAATAAAGAGGATGTCAATGTACTGTATTGACTCGATTTTATGTCATATTTTATGCTCCGTCATGGGCAATGTTTAAAGAATCGCTTCAGTATTGCATTTATTCACCTAGCGTCCATCTTGGTTCTAAGCGCTAGCTGGGTCGGGAGGCTACCCAGCTAGCGTCTAGAACCAAGATGGGCGCTGGGTGAATGAGGCCCATTGACTTTGCAGTTTATTTTCTCTAGTTACTTCTATGACAATGTGACCAAAGAAACAAATGCAGCGATAATATGTCTATGTAATATTCCACTTCGGATGTAATAAGAGGACGGGACGTTGAGAAACGTAAATAAGTGCCTGCCATTTTCTGTGGAGATGGTGACCAGGAGGAGATGACGAGGACATGGCATGTACCTGATTGTGATTGGTCAAACATATTTATTGGTAGGATAGATCTGTCAAAAATAGGCCTTGATGAGGGCTTGATTTTTATTGACGTGCCGAACATTCGGAAGGAACAGTCGCTTTCAACGTAAATACACCTTTATTTACCTGTATTTGTTAGTCCTACCGTTGGTAGTGGAACTAGTAGTTCAAGTCTCAGGTGGCCTAACTACGGGTAGCCTAATGATCGGGGTAAGCTGATAACATTAGTTATAAGTCTACTTTCTCAGTCTCCATGGAGAGAGACAAGTTGGATTCAAATATTGCGCGTGTGTGTATCTAATGTGTTATACAAATTACACACACACACACGTCCCTTGTGTGTGTATAAATACAATTTAGTTTTTGTTTTAATCGTTCCATCGCATTACATTATACTCTGCTATTTCCATTGCGAGGTAAATTATTTTGGTAGTGTGCCCAGTCAATTAACGTGGTTACTTTTGAAGAAGAAAATGTTTGCTACCCTAGATCAATTGGCACAATTAAATTCACTGCCATAAGGGAATCGTTGTTTATGCAATAGCAATCTCTTTCTCGATTCAGTAGAGAAATATTTTAGCAGATCAATTTCTTGTGTGTGTGAGAGAGAACTAGGGGTGGGGAAAAAAAATCGATGCACATAATAATCTAAACTTTCAAAAATCGCTTTTGTGTAAATTATATATTTTTTCCCTTTTGTCTTAGGTGTACCTTTTTGTGTTTAGAGTATTGCAATCAGTTGATAACGTTTTCAAATAGTAAACCTGCATAAACATACACACTTAACTCTGCTTTTATGCCATCATTTGCCATATGGCCTTTGTTAGCGCACACCGTCTTGGTAGAGCCGTAAAGTTGAAACCATATGTACTGAATGGAGAATACATTTTATTTGAATCATGCAATATCGAAAGATTCCCACCCTTAGTGTGGACTGAATAGCTTGTAGCTCTGTGGAGTTTTTGCTTTCTGACCTACACTGCTCCTCCTCTCACGTCGATGATCACATGTTCCTGAGAGGGTGGAGGGGCTGTTGTGTAATAGTGAGCGCTGATGAGTTAATGTGTAAACATGGGCCATGGCATGATGGAGGCCACAAAGTCCTACCTCCATGCATTGCCACGCCCGTGAGAAACCCAAGCTTGTTGTTCTGCAAGGGCCAGAGTCTAGAATCTTAAGACCCAGAATCTACAAGGAAAAGGTCCCAGACAGTGTGAACCGCTCCTGTGTTGGTTGACTTGTTTTCTTATTCTCTGGCACTCATGTGTGTCTCAGGGAGAGGGTGTTGGTTTCGGCCTGCGGTCACTCCGTGGTCTTTTGCAGTTTTGAATGGGTTTAGTGGTCGAGAGTCGCCTGGTTTCGGTCTGATGTCTCAGTAGAGCTGGTTTCTGTTCTGTTATTTTTTTTTATGTGTGCGTTATCTCTAGTTCTCCCCCATACCAATATTAGGTGTGCGTGTGCTTTAGTGTGTGTGTGTCCCCTTACAGGATCTGGTTACTGCCCTTGCTACTACTCTTTTCTCTCAACAGTGTGTGTGTGTGTGTGTGTGTGTGTGTGTGTGTGTGTGTGTGTGTGTGTGTGTGTGTGTGTGTGTGTGTGTGTGTGTGTGTGTGTGTGTGTGTGTGTGTGTGTGTGTGTGTGTGTGTGTGTGTGTGTGTGAGAAGGGGATGTCAGTTGTGGATGACCAATACTTGCTAGGCAACGTCTGTGTGTTTGTTTTATTTTTGGAAAGGTTGCTCTCTCTGACTGTATCTGCACACGCACAGACATTTAATGATAATACTGTATTGACTAACTGGGAAATGGACAATCATAGTAGTAAAGATGTCCACATCTGGTCCAATCCCTTTTCAATGGATCGATATTGGCCAGATCGCTGTCTCTGCCTACTTCTACACAGACAACATAGGTGCACACACACAGTACACCCCTAATTAGCTTAAGAAAATGTACCCAAATTGGATTTGGTTATGACTTTGGAATGTAACAATTCAGCAAAAAATGGATTCGCCAATAAAAGCTTGACCTTTTCCATTCCATTGCTCGGTTTCTCTAAAGTTGTTTACTTCAGCTCCTAACACTAGAAGTAATTAAGCAGATTATTATAAGGGCGTTTTCACCTATAGTTTGGTCCGATTCAGGAGTGAGGTTGCGACATAGTTGCATTATTCATTTTGTCAAGTTAATGTTCACACAGCCTTTTGTTAAGTGAGCCAAACTTAAACAAATTAATACATGTCGAACAAGTCATTTGGCAAATCCACTTCTGGTTGAAGATGCTGAACAGTATCAGTGCCTGCCAACACTCTCCAGCCTAATGATTCTTACATATGGGTTGATCAATCATTTACTTTTATATAGAAGACTGTAAGAGCATTGGTTTCCGACCCACTTGATTTGCTTCCTATTGCTAGGTCAGGTTACATCCTTGCCCTCATCTGGAACTGAACCGTACTTCACTTGGGAAGCAAACAGTCACATCTTCTCAGGTGCACAGAGGATTTCATGGTTCGCTGTGCACCAGTGCTCCTCTCCCTAAAACTAAAAACGAACCGTGACGTTCCTCCAGTGTTCAAGGCATATAGTTCAGGTGTGATGTAAAGCCCCTTAAATGTAAGCTATCTTTTTCTTTAACTATGTTGAGCTCAGTGTATTTGAGTAATGTATTTTACATAAATAATGAAAAAACAATGCAATTAAAGCTACAATAAGTAACTAGCTATAGTAAGCTATATTCTGAAAGTATCCAACCGAGAAAATCCCACCCCGCCCTTTAAGTCTCCCTCCAAAGCCACTCCCCCAAAACACATGCTCGCTAGCTGTTTATCAATAGGTTTGCTTAGGCTTTTGGCAGACAACGGTCGTGCGCAATCATTTCACGGGCAGAGTGTGTAGGTAGCCGGGTAGGTATGTAGGTAGATGTACAGGTAGACCTTATTACAGGCCTGCAAGAGCCAAAGATGTTATTTTTGCATTTGAATTATTGATTGCTATCAGGATAGCTAGAGAATTTCAACTAATTGAAAAAAAAAAAGAAAGTGCTTACCCTAGCTTTAAATGGAACACTTCCCTTCTGGCACTTGAATTCCTCCATTATTTTGACAGTGAATTTTAATGCGGTATTTTAGTGAGTCACTAAAATACTGCATCATTTTTCATAGTATTCGATAGACTGCTGAGAAAGCACTTTGGTTGTCCTCTAGATGACTCTGCAATGTGTGTGATTATCGCAACACAGAGTAAGGCAGCCCTATTGTTAAAATAAAACAACGGCACCCAACAAAAAACAAAAGTTTTTCCACACATCACAGCAGAGCTGTGGTATAAATAGATCCGATCAGGATGCCTCTAGCTAACGGCTATCAGTGCTTGACGGCTAGATGTCTGCCGATGGGCAGGAAGAGAGGTCGTTCAAACGTGAACTAAGTGGCTGTCCTCCACCCCACCCTGGGCATGAAATCCAAACCAGCACAGGGGCTATTTATAGAGTGTCTTTCTCACACTCATAGGCTGGCTACCGAGTTGACACAAATACACCTACCCCCTACCACACACGCTAACATGCTTACATACATGCGGGTCATGCAAGCACATCCGTGCACATTTAGCTTAAAGGAGCCTGAGTCAATACTAGCACATACCAGCCTTTTTTTGGGCACATGCACCAGCTGCAATGGCATTTGTGTGCTTATGGTTTTATGTACCGTCCATGGCCCAGCTGACAAGGACAGGTGATTCCCCCCCCCCACCTGGACCTTTCTGTTGGCGAACAGACACACCGCTTGCTCGCCACGCCCTAGGGTGAACTGTTTCTGCTGACCAGGCATCAGAACCAGAGGAATTTTAGTGGCTGCGTTAATGTGCTTTGGGTCGGGTTTTTGCCGTTCTTAACTGGTGCCCTGGACACTTTTAGTAACCGGCATGACGCCGTTAGGACGCCAATATACTTTTGACGGGCAATTGAAATGACGGACTTGCAGAGGCAAGAAGCACAATTCAAAGAATCCACATGTTGGCATGCAAGATTTAGCTTGGCATCACTTAACATCATTTTCAGTTGCACTTCGCCTTGGCTAGTATAGCACCGGCTTCATACTCATATCCTATGAGTAACCTACGTCTCAGGCCAAAGAAAAGGTGTGTGTGTCTTTCTTCTCAGGTGTGCACTGTAATCCTGATCTGCTGAGGATCCTCCTCTGCTATCTTTATCACTGCCGTGACCTCTCTAAAAGTGTCATCAACCATGAAGTTATTCTAAGCACGGCCCTCGTGCGGCGGTTGCCCTTAAGTTTACGCGCTAAGCTGCTCCTTGCTAACTTTTTTATTATTTTTATGTTTCCTGTGTTTTGTCCCACATATTGTCTGAGTATACTGATATACAAACGCATTCCGCATTGTTTTAAATGTAAGTTTTTTTGGTTTGTTTATTGAACAGAAAATATCTGCTCTTTCTGCCGAGATGCTATTAGGTACACTCAATTTAAAATGAGTAATATAAATTAATAGCAAGTTTGAATCAAAGCAGCTTCAATTCAAAACTAAACTTGAGTCAACCTATTTGTGCAGAAGCATATGGATTATTTTAAACTAAATATCCCTTGAGTTAAAGGTCTGTTTTAATAATAGAAGCAGAAGGTAGGACACCGTTGATGGCCTAATAATGATCGTTAAACCTCTCTGCCCTTTGCTTTTCTCCCTCCCAGCTGTAGGCAGCCATGGGTGCGTTTCTAGACAAGCCGAAGACAGAGAAGCACAGCGCCCACGGCGAGGGCAACGGCTTGCGCTACGGCCTGAGCTCCATGCAGGGCTGGCGGGTGGAGATGGAGGATGCCCACACGGCCGTGGTGGGCCTCCCGCACGGACTCACCGACTGGTCCTTCTTCGCCGTGTACGACGGCCATGCCGGCTCGCGCGTGGCCAACTACTGCTCGGGCCACCTGCTGGAGCACATCCTGTCGGGCGGCGCTGACTTCGGCTCGGGCAGCGCCGCCTCGGTGGAGGGCGTGAAGGACGGCATCCGCTCGGGCTTCCTGAAAATCGACGAGTACATGCGCAGCTTCTCGGACCTGCGGCAGGGCCTGGACCGCAGCGGCTCCACGGCGGTGGGCGTGCTGCTCAGCCCCACGCACCTCTACTTCATCAACTGCGGAGACTCGCGCGCCGTGCTGTGCCGCGACGGCCGGGTGGGCTTCTCCACGCAGGACCACAAGCCATGCAACCCGCGCGAGAAGGAGCGCATCCAGAACGCCGGCGGCTCGGTCATGATCCAGCGGGTGAACGGCTCGCTGGCGGTGTCGAGGGCGCTGGGCGACTACGACTACAAGTGCGTGGACGGCAAGGGGCCCACGGAGCAGCTGGTCAGCCCCGAGCCGGAGGTGTGCGTGATGGAGCGGGCGGCGGAGGGCGACGAGTTTGTGGTGCTGGCGTGCGACGGCATCTGGGACGTCATGTCCAACGAGGAGCTGTGCGAGTTTGTGCGCTCGCGGCTACAGGTGTGCGAGGACCTGGAGAAGGTCTGCAACGCCGTGGTGGACACCTGCCTGCACAAGGTAGACGGACACGCACACGCGCTAATGCACACTTTTGACAGAAGTCCTGGAAATGTCACAATTAACTTTTAGGTTTTGTTGAGACACATAGTGACCCGCTGACTTAACCTTGTTCTGTCTTTAGTTTAAGTCATTTTGCCTTCAATAGGAGCCCCAAAACATATTCCTTTTTAGGAAATGGACATTAATGAGATTATAATGATTTGAGGATTTAATATGAGAAAGAGTAGACCCTTTTCACATCATTGTAGGACAAACACAAGTGTCACTCACAACACTAATTATGGGTCTGCTACTTTTTATACCAGGGCACGTAGACCATAGTCAATGTGTGTTATCTTGACTAGTATAGTCTACTACCCTGGTACATAAAAAGACGAAGCCCATAATGAGTGGTTTGACCTCTGTGTATTGGCAAGGCATCTAAAACGTCCTCATCGGCATGACAGAGGATTGACCAGCTATAACATTGTTTACAACAACATGCCCTCATCCATGATGATGATTGTGTTTAAGTGATGACATGGTGTCAACCAACTTACGAACCTGAAGGTCAAAGCCACATTCTGACATTTAAAGTTGTTGAGGGATGGGGAACTGAAATCCTTCAGTTGGGAGCATCTTCTTTTTAATTTTAAATCAGTCAAAGTAGTTATTGCTCTGACTGCAAGAAAATGTGTCACCAAAGCGTTTATCGTCACGGATGAATACGTAAATGTAAATATATGTCTGAAAGCAGAAGAACAAACGGTTCTCTGCTTTCAGAAAAATGTCTAAGTTCGGTGTTACAAATTCACACCTGTTTGTTATGCCATGTTCTCCGCCCCCTACTCCGTCACCCCAGGGGAGCAGGGACAACATGAGCGTGGTGCTGGTGAGCCTACCGGGCGCTCCCAAGGTCACCGAGGAGGCCCTGAAGAAGGAGGAGGACCTGGACAAATACTTGGAGTCGCGGGTTGAGGGTAAGTATGGAAAGCCAAAGGCCTGGGCATGCTGCATTACGCGACCACTTTACCACCACTTTCGCTCCTAGTTGTCACCGTAGTTTCCAGAAGACTTTCTTTGTATGATAAGGAATTGCTTTTATATAGCGTTTATTTATTTTGCAAGGCACTCAACGCGTTTGTGTGTGTGTGTGTGTGTGTGTGTGTGTGTGTGTGTGTGTGTGTGTGTGTGTGTGTGTGTGTGTGTGTGTGTGTGTGTGTGTGTGTGTGTGTGTGTGTGTGTGTGTGTGTGTGTGTGTGTGTGTGTGTGTGTGGTGGGGGGGGGGGGGGGGGGATCACAGCTCATCCTCCATGACTTGGTATCTTAGATTATCTAGATCTAGTAGGCTTATTTATTTTTTATTTTACATTCCTTTGTGTTTTATAAAAATGTTGACAAAGATAAATTACGTGTATTGACTAGCGTCAGGTTGAATTAACTCCCAACAGAAACCATACAAAAAACGTGGTGGAGAAAGGGATACAAATTAGGACGTAAACATAGCACTTTGTTTCTCATACATACGTGTGTCTGCGCGTGTGTGTGTGTTCGTTCCTGGGGTCCAGAGCTGCTGGGACGCTTCGGGGACGAGGGGGTCCCCGACCTGGTGTCTGTGCTGCGAAGCATCGCTACGGAGACCGTCCCCAACCTCCCACCTGGTGGAGGCCTGGCCAGCAAGTAAATAACAAACACACACACGCACCGAGACACACTCTACTTTCAGGATTCCGAGACGATGAAGAAGAGGGAGTCATCTTCCTGTGAACACTGAACCTTGTTTGTTTGCGTGTTAACAGACGGAGTGTAATCGAGGCCATGTACAACAAGCTGAACCCTCATAGGGAAGAGGAAGGGGTGAGTTCATCCATTTGACCTCTCACCCTCTTCAACCTTTCACCCCACCTCAGCCACCGCCCCACCCTACACAAAACCAGACCTTCAAAAACTACATAAATAGGAGCTAGACTGCTTTAGTTTAGATTCAGAAGAACGCTCATCAACGTTTATTCGTACTAATATATGTTTGTGTGTGTGTGTGCGTGACGAGGCGCTAGGAAGAATGAGTTTGTCTAGTGTCGACAATTGGTATGAGGTTTGTCTCGGGCGGAGGAAAACGACAATCACTGTCAGTTGAGACACATTTTGACACATTTTTGACGTTTGTCTGCAAACCATTTTGATTGCACGTGCCAATCCTGCGGTAACCATCAACAAGCTTTTCAACCCACTTTCCGACAAATGATGTGTTTGTAGCGTTGATATAGAATGAAAAAGTATCAACATCAGGGCACACGGGCGAAAAGTCACTGGTTTCATGAGGCTGTCTCTCCCTGAATTACTTTGCTATTCAGCCAACGGCAGGCTCAAGGAAAGGATTGTGCTTACGATCTCTGCAAGTGCTGTTAAGAGGATAGGTCGCTTTTGATTTTTTTCCGTGTGTGTCTTTGTTTAAGTGATGATAATCTTGATAAAACGGGTGCAACGGTCCCTTTGTTATCACTTGCGTGGTCAACGTCACTGCTCCTTGGTCACATTTTTCTTGCGAGTGGAAGATTTTGCCACACTGGTGTCAATCCTGCTGGCGTCACAGTAAATCGCCTACATGCGGTTGCTGCAGTGCTTGTTAGGTATGTGAGCGTGTGAGCGTGTGTGTGTGTGTTTGTGCGCATGGCTTTTATGGCCACGTGCACAGTCTGACCGTGGCGTGTCGCCCCAGGCCTCTGCGGGGCGAGGCAGTGTTGGAGAGGAAGAGGAGGAGAGTGCGGAGGGCGGAGGAGGAGGAGGAGGAGGAGGAGGAGGAGGAGGAGGAGGCAGTAGCGGAGGCGGAGGCACGGCAGCCCACCTGCTCGAGGCCCTGCGGCAGTTTCGCCTGCACCACCGGGGGCAGTACCGCACCGTGCTGGAGGAGTCCCTGTCCTCCTACCTCCTGCAGAGAGAAGACTCTGGCTTGGGCCCAGGAGCTGCCACGGAGGGCCAGTCTTTGGACGCAGCAGCAGCACGTCAGCAAGACCCAGCTGCCTCCCCTCCCTCCCTCCCCTCGCCCCCGCCCTCCCCCGCCGAGCCTGAAGCCGGCCCAGATGTCCCCGGGCCGCCAAGCTTTTCCTCTGTCTGACCCCGCCTCACTCACCCCTCCACCCGCCACCGCTCCTTCCTACTCTTGAACACCCCTGCGCCACCCCCATACCCTCTCACGACAACCTACCCTCTGCCTCCTGACCTTGGGGCGCATGTCAGGGCCACACTGCCCTCTCCTCCTCTTCCTCTTCCTCCTCCTCCTGCCATCCTTAGCGCGGCTGACACCCCTCAAGGTAGAACCACAGCCGGTCCGTCCTCCTCTGGCACGTCTCCAAGCTGGCCCTCCCCCGCCGGGCTTTGAATCTCCTCTAGCCCTCAACTGCGTGAATATACTAACCACCACCTCGCAAAACCCTGCCCAATCCTGCCTCCTCCCCACGAGCCGCAGCACCACCACCCCAGTACAACAGCAGCAGACAGTAGGGCCTAGACGGGTGGAGGAAGAAGAAGAAGAAGACTCAGCCTTCAGTTCGCCGCTGTGCTGCTATCAGACATCCTCCCCAGCATGGGCATGAATGTGCGCCCGTGTACGTCTGCAGCTGTTTGCGTTGAGAGCGGTGTGGGGGAAATGGTAGTGGGGGAACAGTGCGGGACCTTTTGGTAGCAAAGGCACAAAAACCAAGCTTGTGATTTGTATTTTCTAGTCTGGGCTACGTTGAGGACTGTTCAGTCAAAAAGCTAAATCATTCAACTAGGCTTTTCCGTCACAGGTCATCCACTCCCCACCTCTATAGTGTTCCCCCCCCCAATAAGCATATCTCCCTCATCTCCTCCTGAACCCTCCCCCCTCCTAGCCTTGATACAAATGGTGGGGCACCATTTCCCTTTCACAATACTACAGGACATTTCAAACCAGATGGAATACCTCTTCTTAGGCGGGTTTTTTGCGCTTTCTTTCTTGTTCTTCGTTTTTTTTAAACAAAGGCTCACATGTTATGTTAGCTGTGGTCTGCTTACTAGCGCCATGTAGATTGTATAATGCACTAATGTTGACGACACGACGCACAAATGCTGAATTGGTGGACCAACCGCGGAAAAGCACCTCTAAGTCAGGATTCGGTACAGACTGACTTCAGACCGAATAAGAGCATCAAAAGAAAATGTTAAAAAAATAATAAAAAGTATGTGATGGTGGGGAGAGAGTGTGGAATATGGTCTCTATTAACTCCCCCTACCTGCTAGAATTGGAAATGCATACACAAATGCAATTACTTCTACTAGATCTAAAGCTTCACTGTATGTGGAACAGTATACGAATAAAAGCTCTGTGTACGTGTGTCTGTCTAATTGTAAATGTTTTTGTGCTGTTTTGGGGCCAAGGGCAAAAAAGAGATCGGTTCCATTCCGCGGAAAAGCAAGCTAACAAATTAATAACAATTTGAGGTAAAAAAATAAATAAATAATTGTTGTTTCACGTGACTGACTTTTTGTACTTCAACGTGGATTGCCCTATGAAATGCTGTAGCTGTTTGTAGGGTGATGCTTGTTGCCACAGGGTATCCATTTCCCAGGGCGTGACATGAACGAAACAAAAACATACACATTCACCGTGTAAAGTAGTAGTGTCTGAAAAATACAAATAAAGTGCTTTTAATCTCCAAACGCCCCGAGCAACCCCCAGATAAATGCATTGTGACGTGCGGCTTGGCATCACGTGGGTTGAGAGTAAGAGAGGCAACGCGCTCTGACACATGTTGTAAAAGGCCACCAGTAGGCCTTGAATGTGATTCTCGTGCCAGGTGAGTCATTCCAGGTTGTGCGTGGGGGGGGGGGGGGGGGGGGGGGGGGGATTTATACAGGGTGATTCAAATGGCTGTACTCCTTGGCAAGAGTGAAGGAAACCCCCTTCTCTTTCCATGTAGGTCTTTTTTTTCTGTTCCTCACTCTTGTAAACCTCTCGGGTGTAGAGAAGGGGAAATGGAGCACACTCCGTAAGAAACGTGGTCAGTTTCAATTCTGACGCCAGCTGTTGTAATGAAGTGTAATACCCCGTTCAAAGAAAAACTCTTAATGCATCTTTCTCCCTCCCTTGTACTCTTTTTCTCCCTCAGAGTGCCGGTGACCTGGAGGATCCCTGGTAGCCATGGTAACGACCCCTGCCCCCCACCTCCCCCTCCCATGTCTTCTCCCAGTGATCAGTGCAGCCGTCAATTGGAGGAGTTACCCAATGATTTTTTTATTTTATTTTTTGGGGGGCCATGGCTCCTCCACTTGGAATGAAGGCGTGCAATGTATACTGGGAGCGCGGGGGGAAACGCGTGTGTATGTCTGGCAACGATGATGATGACGAGGATGAAAACGACTACTACACACACACACACACACACACACACACACACACACACACACACACACACACACACACACACACACACACACACACACACACACACACACACACACACACACCACCCCCCCTGCCCGAGGAATCTCTTCAGAAATATTAAGAAATTAAGGACTGATCGTATTGGTAGACATGATTTTTTTCCATTGAGGGTTGGTTTTTTCAGTGTTTATCTTTGTTTGTTTTTTTGGAATGTTGACATTGTTCACCTGACTTCAAAAGGATTATGAGGACCTGTTGTGTGTGTGTGTGTGCGTGCGCACGTGAGAGTGTGACAATGTTTTGCAGAGGGGCCGAGACGAGAAGACGTCAAACAAAAGACTGGGCAATATTTCTCCTCTCACGGCCTTGTTTAGTGTGCTCATGGTTCTGAATCCTGCAAACCTCCCACCCACACCCTCTCTCTTGGAAGACACACACACTGCAGAATCCAGTAGTGTCCTCACTTGGCTTCCCAAATTTTCACCTTATTCAAGCTGGCGTTAAAAGGAGAGGGTTGTGGAACGTGTGTGTGTGTGTGTGTGTGTGTGTGTGTGTGTGTGTGTGTGTGTGTGTGTGTGTGTGTGTGTGTGTGTGTGTGTGTGTGTGTGTGTGTGTGTGTGTGTGTGTGTGTGTGTGTGTGTGTGTGTGTGTGTGTGTGTGTGTGTGTGTGTGTTTCCCCCCTCCCTTAAAATAATTACAAAAATACGAATGTTGTCCCAAGAGTTGAGCTAATGGCTGTGCTCATTGTTTATAGTGACTAAGAACCCCTCCCCTCCTAAGAGCAGGATGACCGGCCACTTCACACACACACACACACACACACACACACCACCAATACCATTAGCAGCTCCCAGGCCATACAGTGGGGGTGTGGGCCTGTGCCTCTCACCTGCTCACCTGGCCTATGTCACCCCCCCATGTCTAACAGTTTTTAATCCCCTCTCCTCTGGTTCTCAGACTGCATTGGTAATGTTTGTATTTTGCCGTTGTTTGATTGCACTCACATTTGATTACAGAAAGCGTCTATATATGAAATAAAACTCCTGCCAAGGGCCAGTGGTCGCAGTCTCCTTTCAATTGTGTGTGTTTGTGTGTGTGTGTTACTGACAAATCTGATCACTGAAATGTTTTGTTAAGAAGTGACGAGCAGCCTACTTTATCAATTTAGCCTACACCGTAAACCGACACAAAATGTCGGACTAAAAGACTACTGCTGATAAAAATTGATCAACCCGGGCATTTAAACCAGATTAATACTTTGCGCGTCTGCATGACGTAAATATCGTTGTCCACCCATGTCTTAAAAGACCCGCGACTGCGCGCAGTGAAGAAAGGCTATGAGAGGATAACCGCCGTTACCCACATAAATAATTAGTCCATGAAACAATATTAAAATAGTAAAATGGTGTCTAACTGTCAAGGTATCGCGCAAACGCTTGGGAGATATGTAAATGCCATTTTCTTTCATAACTCGCATTGATTATAATGGCGTTTGTCAAACAACGTTATGATGCATTACCGCCCTCAGCTGGCATGGACTTCGGGTCGGGAAATGCACGTATTGAAGCCAGACAGACGTGGACACTCAATAGTATGAATGGAACCGCGTGCGCGTCCGCGCGACCAGTACACGTCCGCAGCTGGCCGCGGACGCGGAATGTATGTCCGAGCCTTTAGTGTGCTTTTCTAATGTATTGTATAATCTCTTTTTGATTGTTCTTCAGACAAAGCAATGTAATGTATAAAAATAATCTATAGATTAAATGGCAAGTACTTTTTAGTTGCAGCCTTAGATTGAATCAAATAACATTGGCCAAATAGAAGGATTAGAACGGAAGATTTCAACACAGCCTGCCCCAATCCCATCCTCCAGTAAAAAAGGAGAAATTACTAAATATCTAAAACACAGAAGGTCTAAGCTGTCACTTTTATTTAATTTGTTCCTGATCTGTAATCATAATCATGGAGTATCTTAAAGGTGTTTCCAATCTGGGGGGGGGGGGGAAGAGGGGGAGGGGGCAAATTATTGGATTTCAGTATGCCCAAATGCCCGTGTAGATCTGCTTCTATGTAAGTGCATGACACATACATGGTACCCTGTTGTCCCATGTGGATGACATGCACCACTCTGGCAAAAATAAATATTCCTTACGAATCCCCAAACGTTTTATCCTCGGTTCTCTGTCATCGCTTCATTGGCCACATTCAAATCGGTCTGCTTTTACACCTAATGTCAGATGTGAATGTTCAACTCTTTTATGTTATACACATATTTGTAGGAACAAACAGACACAGATTTGTCTCCGTGCACTAAGTTGCCGCTGCACTGTCCAACTTTTATAAAACATTTAAAGCGGTTGCAGGCATGAAGTGAGTTCCTGAGTGTGTATTAGGTGCAGAGGGAACGCTTATTGTTATGGCTTCTGCTGAAAGGGGCAACAAAGGTGTGTGTGCTGATATCTGCTCCATTCATGCACCTCTCAAGGTTGGCCGGCGCCAGTCAATTTCCAACCCTCTTAAGATCTCCTATATGGGCCTATAGGAGGAGCTGCTAGAGCTGAGCTTTATGTGCATGTTGTGTTCCTTGTAGTGCTCTCTCACTCTCTCTCACTCTCTCTCACTCTCTCTCACACTCTCTCACTCTCTCTCACTCTCTCCCTCTCTCTCCCTCTCTCTCTTTCGTGCACTCACGGACGCGTCATCTCATCCCACCTGCTGCCGTGTCACTCGCCCCTCCTCCTCCTCCTCCTCCTCCTCCTCCTCCTCCTCCTCCTCCTCCTCCTCCGTCTTCATATTCTTCCACCCACTCTCTCTCTTTTGTGTATAATTTTTCTCTCACCTCCATCTGTAACCTTGGGTGTGGGGTGTGTGTGTGTGGGGGGGGGGGGGGGGGGGGGCAGCCCAAAGAGATGGAGGGGGAACACACATTCAGATGCACACACACACACACACACACACACACACACACACACTTAGTTTTCCATCTCAAAGAGTTGCATATCAAACTAAAATCCACTCTGCGGAATTATATTTGATCTCACATGTGATTTGTGTGAGTGGTTTTTGAGTGTGCGGGTGTGTGCACATGGAGGGAAATTGCACATGCACGTGTGCTTCTTCGATGTGTTTATGAGCATATGATTTTGAGTGGAGTAATTTAGCAGATGAGCATGAAGCCATTGTTAGAGGGATAATCCGGCTCTTGCTGTTCAGAAGGGTTAACACGAAGCAGATTAGGCCAGATTACCCCTGACCACACCAGACAGGGCTCTCTCCCACCCACCCACCCACACACACATGGCCCTCCCTTTCGCTCTCCCTCCAGCCATAACCCCCCCCCCACTCACACACAGATATTCTTTACTCTACCCCTCAAAAGCAGTCTATTTCCCTTCTTCAGTTGTTCCGCTCATTTTCCCAATTGTTTTCAGATCTCTGGCAGTTCAATGTAACTATCTATTTCTGGTTACTGGTTCTATGAACATCCTTACTGTACCGACAGCGATAAATTGTTGTTTCTCTTTCTTCTGACAAATGTACTTATTGTATGTCGCTTTGGATAAAAGCCTTAAATGGAAATGGAAATGTCTCCAATACCCAATATTGGTGAACTTTGTGATTAAAAAAATGGAATCCTCCATTGAGGCATCATTTTTGTTGAGAATTCGAAGTGCTGAATCATGTGACAAATGATTTTGGACAAATATATTGACACAAATATTTCACCCTAAAAACACAGACTATTCCAAATCAAAATGTTGTTGTTTTTGCCTTCAGGGTTTTTCCGTTCCAAAAAAAAGAATTATTGCATCAAAATGTGCACATGCACCCAAGAAAAGCTGTTCAAAAATAGATATTGAGAATATCAATAGTTTGATTTCGTTCACAATTTATTGGTCACATTATCGGATGAATATAATCTTGTTTTCATCATATATGTCATATATTCATGAGGTGTTTGTTTAGTGTTAGGGAGATATGTGTGTTGGTCGAGAGCCTCCTTTTGAGTCTGATGCTACACAATATGACTAAATTCTGTTGTCAGTGTGCTTGCTGTTTGAAGTGTATATGTATTTATGTGCATGTGTGTATGTGTGTGTGCGCATGTGTGTGCATGTGTGTGTGTGTGTGTGTGTGTGTGTGTAAGAGCTTGTGGAAGTATAGTTTACAGCTAGAGTCATTTATTTTGTGATCTATTTACAACCCAACCCTGTCAGCTCTAATTAGAGTAGTATGTTAATTCTCTCTCTTAATGTATACCACCCTGACTTCACCTCCGAGACGCAGGTGGTCTGACAGCCCACCAGTAGAACGACAGGATTAACAGGAAGTATCAGGTGGACGTCCAATCAGGGTGTGGGATTAGCGGGCGAGGCACGGTTACCTGGATACCCGTCCTCAACAGTGTTCTGGTGGGGGGTCAGACCCCGGTCATCTAGTGACTGCACACACACACACACACACACACACACACACTCACACACACTCACATGCACTTGCAAGCACACGCACACACTCACACACACCCTCATACACGCGTGCAAACGCACACAGACAAACACAGAAACACAAGTGCATGCGTGCACACATCAATATAGATGCACATGTGTGTGTGTGTGGGTCTTAGGACAGATGAAAATGTGCATCCAGCCCCCACACACTCGGTCACTTGCATGAACACATCCTGTCATTGTTGTCCTGCAGGTAATTGGGGTAGCGGGACATTGTGGGGGTTCAGAGGGCACGTCCTGCACTTCTCTCTAGCTACTCTCTCTGCTGTGCCCCCCAAACCCAACTCAACACCCTATTTATTCCTTCACACCTCTTTATACCCTCCACACACACACACACACACACACACACACACACACACATTTCTTTAACTCCTCCATTGTTGAGTACAACTATCCCCGGAGCACTAAGGAGAGAGAGAGAGAGAGAGAGAGAGAGAGAGAGAGAGAGAGAGAGAGAGAGAGAGAGAGAGAGAGAGAGAGAGAGAGAGAGAGAGAGAGAGAGAGAGAGAGAGAGAGAGAGAGAGAGAGAGCAAGAGAGAGAGAGAGCAAAAGAAAGAGCGAGCAAGAGAGAGCAAGAGAGAGCAAGAGAGAGTGAGCGAGCACAAAAGCACAACAAGGACTCAGGAAGTGATTAGGAGCTTAACGAGGAGACTGGGAAGTGGGGAGGGGGCTGAAGTTGGAGGTGGGGGGTTCTTAGTGTGTGTGTGTGTGTGTGTGGGTGTTTGCATTAGTGTCCACTTTTTCAGCGCGGTTGGGGGCGGGGGGAGGGGGGGGGGACAGCGAGCCCCAGAGCGGGTTAAAGTTTCAAGGATTAGGAGGTCAGTGTTAACCTGTGGAGGTCAGCTTGGAGGTTAATTAGGAGCAAGTCTTTTGTTTACCAGGGACACACACACACACATACACACACACACACACACACACACACACACACTGTAATGCTTCGCTCAGTGGGTTCTTTCTATGGGTTTAATGGTTCTGCTCCAATCAGTCAGTACGCTTAAATGGTGTCTAATGGTTAAATTGTGTTGTAGGACTATGCATTATTGGCACCTGGCTAATGACATGATGCCTGTATGCACACACACAAATGCATGTATGCATACATGTATACACACACACACGTGAGCATGCATACATCCCCTCAATATGAAGAAAGATAAGGTAGGTCTTATGCTCTCGGAGGAATGTGTCATGTGTGTTCATTGCGAGGAGTGGATCTTTTTTTTAAAGAGACATATTGTAAGCTTGAGTCCTATTTATCTGAAGGGGGTCCCGGGCTGTGACCATCACTCTATAGGGGATTGGTTGGCTAGACGCCATGGCCTCATTGTGACTCTATAGAAACGTAATCACACAAAACACAACTCTCCACCCGTATACGCCACACAGGCATCTCAAGTGCAACGACAACACCAGCAGTGTGTGTGTGTGTGTGTGTGTTTGTGTGTGTTTTGTGTGGTGAACATGTGTGCAAAGAGAGAAGGATGAGAGATGGACAAGTATCAAACCATCTTTGTGATCCTAAGTGAATGAAGTCGCACAATCCACACAATAACCCACACTTGTCTGCGGACACACACACACACACACACACACTTGCCCACGAGGGCGTACACACACACACACACACACACACACACACACACAGTGGGCATCTGTTCATTGAAATAATTGTCATTAACCCTTTTGGGACGTGACCCCCTTTCTCATGGCCAACTGGAAGTCTAGGATGGACGGTGTGTGGCAGTGATTGTGTGTGTGGAGAGAAGACTCTGGCTGGAAGGACAAGGATCAAGCTATTAGCTAGGGGGCTGTAGGAGATGGATGGGATGGCTGATTTGATTGCTGACCGCGTCGGAGCTCCAAGTGTGACTCTGGAGCTGCAAGGCTTTCCAAGACACACTAACTTTTTTTCTTGTCTGGTGATAACAGTTAGAATAATAAATGCAATCTCCTATTTATCTGATGTTGTTAAGTACACCTATTTTCAACATGGAATTAATTTGTTACTTTGACCACTCCACACACAGCATAGACACAAGTGTACACTATAGCTACACAAAAGGGTCGATGGTGTTATAGCATAGTTCGGAGCATATGGCTACTGTTTATTACCAAGTGTGTTAATGTTGATTGAATATGCTATTCTATTACTCTAATGTTAGCGGGCTGCTGATAATCCAAGCCATGTGTAATAGAATGGCCCGTGGTTATGGATATTAGAGAAGAGGAAAGTGATTACAATGGCACTACACCACTTAGAGAAACATACGCTTTCAGGGCCCAATGAGATTTCCAATAACACCACAGGGTACTGGGTTATTTGGCGTTACTGGTATTAACGGACAAAGATTAACGGCAGCTTAACGGCGGTAACACCGAGATTCTGTCATTTATTTGATAGCAGTTGATCCAGTTCCAGATGATGAATACATGGGTAGGATAATAATAAAAAAGACAATTCATGTATTAACATAAAAGGTCTATAGGCTTACTTTCTAAAATAGAATATTATTTAAAATAATTAATTTGTTAATTTGATGAGTTTAAAACTATTACTACTACTACTACTTTAACTACTAGTAAAATATGCATCTCTGAGCATCACCTTGTTTTTTACATGAATGCCTTTTTAATTTGTAGATGTGTTATATACATGACGTCCCCTTCAAAAACCAATTCACCATTTAAAAACAGTAAAATACAAAATAAAATTTTTATTTTTATTTTTCATGGGGAAAGGACAAGTGTTTACCTATGTGAACCCTAATCGGTCGCTTACAGGGCGGGAATGGACGACTGCTGGTATATGATTGGCAGCTCTACCCTACATCAGAACCAGGCTGCCCAATCACGCCAGAGTATCAGAGTCCTTCTCGGACATCCAGCTCACCTAAAGAGGCACGATGTCCAAACGCCCATCATACGGTGTCCGTCACCGCGTGAACGAGGTGTCCACTTGTTTTACTTTTTATTTATTTATATATAGTTTTTAATCGCCAGTCAGATGATGTTCAGGTCGCCACTGGAGCTTTTCTCTGCCTCTCGGTTGCTCCTGCCCCACTTCACTGACGGGGGGACCTTCCAGTCGGGGTCCTGCTCCCCGGAGGAGCCCACGTCCACCTTCCCTCCCTTCGCCTTCCCCGGTCTCTGCTTCTCAGCCGCGCAGGTGGCCAGCGTTTGCGAGACTTTGGAAGAGACCGGAGACATCGAGCGGTTGGCCCGCTTCCTCTGGTCTCTCCCGGTAGCCACGGGCGCCTGCGACTCCATCTCTGAGCAGGAATCGGTCCAGCGAGCTCGCGCCGTTGTGGCCTACCACACGGGGAGTTTCAGAGAGCTGTACCACATCTTGGAGACGCATCGCTTTACGCGCGCTTCTCACGGTAAACTACAAGCCATGTGGCTCGAGGCTCACTATCGTGAGGCCGAGAAGCTCCGGGGGCGACCGCTCGGGCCGGTGGATAAGTATCGCGTGAGGAAGAAGTTTCCATTGCCAAGGACCATCTGGGATGGGGAACAGAAGACGCACTGCTTCAAAGAGCGCACGCGAGGGCTGCTCAGAGAGTGGTACCTGCAGGACCCCTACCCCAACCCTGGGAAGAAACGGGAGTTGGCACACGCGACCGGGCTGACCCCAACGCAGGTTGGCAATTGGTTTAAAAACCGCAGACAGAGGGACCGTGCCGCAGCCGCCAAAAACAGGTCAGTTAAATACAACATATTTTTTGAAAAAAAAAAGATTTATAACATATCCAATAAAGAAAAAACACCATACTGACTATCAATAAACATTTAAAGTCAAACCGGCTCGTGCGCCAAAAAACGAACAAACAGTGAAGAGTTAAAACGCACAGTCCAAAATGAACCCCTCTGTTACTGAGTTTCTTCTTGTCACATATCCTGGCCTGGTGAAGTGGATAATAAATATTTGGACTAATTGTAAGTCCATTTTTTTCTCTTTAGGTTGCAGAACCACGGCATGGGTCGTGAGAGCGCGCGCTCCCTCAGCGGACTGGACTGCAGCCCGGCCAGTCCGGACGGAGACGCGCTTCTCTCAGTAACGGACAGTGACTCTGATTTTGACGTCTGAAACATCCAGGGAACGCTACTAAATATTCGAGACATAATATACAACCCCAGTACCACTACAATCTCCCTTCACTCCTTCTGTTCGGAATCCAAACGGGATGACCAGAGGATGGCATGGCCTATGTATTTTATCCATCCATATCCACTCTTCTGAGAAGAGGAGGCACGTTATAGGCCATCGAAGAAAGAGGACGTGAGACGAAATGTGACCCGTAATGTGACCCGTAGACAATCCAAACCACGGAAGAAGCCTACCTCGAAACCAGCTTGTTAGTGTGTTTTTGAGCCCTTGTTGTACCTCATCGCCTTAACCTTTTCTCCGTGGGCACACTTTGTTGTTTATTTTACTTAACGTCCGCCAGTGAAGCCCTCTAGTGTGTGTGATGGGGCTCACTTCCCTAATGTGTGTTATTGTTAAATAAATGTGTTGACATTTTATGTAAATAAATTAATTTAATATACGAGTGTCTTGTTGACCTATGGATGGTTATTAAAACACGTATCGTAAATAGCTACAATTAGTGTTTTATTATACCTTTTATATTTCTATTTGAAATCTTCCCTCAAATTAAAATATGACTGCATAAACAATCTAGGATAGGCTTAGATTATTTATGCACAATCAAACAATGAATGAATGGGTTTCTTATAGAGAAAAACACAAAAATGTATTGATGTCTGGCCTCAGATATGGCCTTATAGGCTGTTTTTTCAACAAATGTATCTGCAAAGTTTCGTCCACACGATTTAGCGCTGCTTTATTTTACCGCGTTATCTCGGCCTATTTTTCGAGTCGAAATGAATTGATATGTTATGATTATAAGTATGATTATGATTATTATTGTTAGTAGAATTTATATAATCATAAACATAAAAAAGTATATAACATTATCTTTCTTATTCTATTTCCAATTAAAAATATTAATGTTCTTGATCTTATTATTATTATAAGCATTGCGAATAGTACTGCTACTACTACTACTACTACTACTACTACTACTACTACTACTACTACTACTACTACTACTACTACTACTACTACTAATAGTTTATACCATTACTATTATAAATGTATTCCGATTATCAAATATGTGCAGATACGCATCAATGAGAGCATGAGTGTAAAATCTGAAAATATCACAATTTAACTGTCCGCACGCGCGTGTGTGTGTGTTTGTGTGTGAGTGTGTGTCTGTGTTTTTGCATGCGTGCGTGGTTGTGTGTTTGCGTTTTACCTGGTTGGTTAATAACTTATCCTGTGTTATATTGCCTGTCCATAGGCCTACAGAAAAGTATGAAATCGACTTAAGATATTGAGCCTAAGTTTGGCCTAATGATGCTCTGTCACAAAAAGCCTGTATGAAACAATGTTAATGTTAAGCTACGCGAGTGTTTACCTTGCACTTCTGAAACCAACGAACCAACTAAAACCAAATTTCTTTCATTTTCCATCAATCATGAATGTTTAAGAACGACGCACTAAACCATGGACTGCACAAAACATAAAAATGCCATCCTTTGGTCTTGCTTATATCACCACCCTGTGGCGAGAAAGACGATCAGCTTTTCAAATGTTTATTATCGTTTTTCCCCAAAACGTTATTCAGCTACATAGAAATTGGCCAAATTCAAAGACAAACGGTTGAAATACAGACAATACAAATACATCACCATTATATATTAAGATAATAAGACATGAAAACGTATCATGTGTTTTAGCTATGAAGCAATGGCTTACAACTAAGGGCAAGGAGAACGATAGAAAACTAATAACAACTAATAACAAAATATAGATATTAAATATAATTTAGTGAGTAATTTAGGAAAAAAGGGATCGCCCACATTTCCAATAATTGTTTATAAAGTTATACATATTTAAGAAATAAATCTACCCCAATTAATAATTATAGAATTTATGAAGGGATTCCAATAATTGTGTTAAAAAAAAACTAACCCAGAAAGTCTGTTGTCTTAAATCTGTCCAAACGTAAAATCTGTTGGAACATTTGAAGCTGAATGTACCGAATTTGTCTTTCTAACATTGACGTCATGCTAAAAAAAATCACATACCCTAGATTGCCAGTAGATAGCGCAGCGAGACAGTGCTATGGAACGTGGCCTGAAAAACAGCAGGCATACATACTTGATATGCACACCGCACGCATATGTGCCAAGGGCAAGGATATACCCTACAGGAAAATAGCCCACAATAACACAGGAGTCATTCAGCTGATTGTTTATTTCGATGGTATCCTACGAGTTGTTTGTGTGTGTACCATTTATTAACAGCCATCGAAAATAATATACCCTTTGTTACGATCAGACAGCTCGGAGTGGGTTATATGCATATTGAAATGCACTTCATTCTAACTGTATTCTACTCATTGTCTTCGTTTTTAATGTGCACACACATACATGCACATAGGTCTACACACAAACACCCACACCCACACACACAGCCAATTGAGTGTGGTGGCGGTGTCCGCCATACCACTTGCCGTGACCCGTATGTCAGTTAGAAACCAAAATGATGACCGAATGTGTCATTTGCCAAGTATTTGTGCATTGCGTGTGTCTGTGGGTGTGTGTTTGTGTATATGGGTTGCGTGTGTTTGTATATGTGCGTTGAGTGTGTGTGTGTGTGTGTGTTTGTGTATGTGCGTTGCGTGTCTGTGTGCGTGTTTGTGTATATGGGTTGCGTGTGTGTGTATGTGCGTTGCGTGTGTGTGTTTGTGTGAGTGTGTGTGTTTATGTGTGTGTGCGAGTGTGTGTTTGTGTTTGTGCGTTGCGTGTGTGTGTGTGTGTGTGTGTGTGTGTGTGTGTGTGTGTGTGTGTGTGTGTGTGTGTGTGTGTGTGTAAGTGTGAGGCAGACAGGCCAAGCCGCAGACAGAAAGAGAGAGCTTCATAACAGAGGAGGTTACTATGGAGAGGAGAAGGGCTCTGCCGGTTGCCAGTGATCTGTGAGCCAGGCTGTAGGACTCTCCTGTTGTACTCTGCAGTTCCAGCCAGCCTCCAACACTCTCCAGTCACCATCTGTTATTGTATAGTTTATTGTTTAGACATACCCACAATTCCTCTGAGTCTATTTCCACTTGCTCGTTTCTATAGCGTCTTCTCTCTCTCTCTCTCTCTCTCTCTCTCTCTCTCTCTCTCTCTCTCTCTCTCTCTCTCTCTCTCTCTCTCTCTCTCTCTCTCTCTCTCTCTTTGCTCTCACTGCAGTGTGTGTGTGACCATGCATACGGTGACTGGGTGATTGACTGGCTATATTGAGTGTCAGGCCATGATATACCCACGCTCACATACATACATGCACGTACGCGCACACACACACACACACACACACACACCACACACCACACACACACCACACACCACACACACACACACACACACACACACACACACACACACACACACACACACACACACACACACACACACACCCACACACCACACACACAGCCAACTCTTTACCCGCGGGTGAATTCCATCCTCTCACCCCCTCCCTCGACGTCTCTTGTGCAGAAACACACCTCTTCCATCTACACACACACACACACACACACACACACACACACACACACACACACACACACACACACACACACACACACACACACACACTCACACACACACACACTCCCCCATCCGGCGCAAGGGGCAGGCGGCGCGGCTGACGCGTTTTGCGCATTTCCTGAAGCTCTCGCTCACTCAGCAGCAGCTTTCAGAGGGACGGGAAACAAGGGGGCGCGCGTCTTTACCCACAAGAAAAAAAGGACGGGGGGAGGAGGACAAGCGAGGATAATTTCGCTTGCTATTGAGCCCGAGAAAGGGTCCGCTGAACACCGAATCGCTCTGAGAACCGCCAACTCATATCTCTATAGTGCTAGTGGGAGATCGCAGGAGATTATCCCCCAGGAGCTGAAGCCGCGGCTTCAGGGAACAGAGCACGGATCCCGGATGGCTAGGCGCGGCTCCTCGCGCTCTCTCCCACCCAGACCCGGGAGGTAGGCTACACACGTTTGGCCGGGAGATCGGGGGAATCTCCAATGCTCAAATGATCACGTTTGGTTATCTCTGCTCGCCGCAATTTGAGTTAAAGCAGTTGTTAACAGTAAGCCGTTATTTCCGTTGAATGGGAATCCGCGGTATTGTCTGGCGCAAAGGACAGATTGTAAACAAACAACGGTCTGGCTCACATCCCCAGCGGTGCGGGAAAGTTCAAGAACTGACACCTTTAAGCTACAACAAGGGTGTGTGTTTACGTTATCGCTCCGTTTAATAGAAGGTCTACCAGCAATTGCGATCTCCCGCAGAACACCGTATTTGTGATACGCTTGTATCATGCTCACTCTCCACGGAGCCGATGGCATTTTGGGATGTAGCAGAGAGGTGCTGTTCACCAGCCGTCTGATGCAGTGACTTCTCTCAGCGAAGCCTCTATCGGAAGGAAAGACGAGAGAGGAAAGACGTGGTTTGTAGGAAACAAAGCCAACTTACTCTGTCTCTCTCTGTCTCTCTCTTTCACTCTCCCTCTCTCTGGCTCGCTCTCTGGCACACACAAACACACACGCACACCCTGCTCTATCTATACAGACTCAAAAACAGAGAGGACACAAGGAGTGTGTCACCATGCCCGTGTTCAGTGGCCTGCTCAAGGTGCGTGTGTGCGAGGCGGTGGACCTGAAACCCACCGCCTGGGCCCTGCGCCATGCCGTGGGCAAGAGCGGCTCCTTCCTCCTGGACCCCTACCTGGCCCTCAACCTGGACCACAGCCGGCTGGGCCAGACGGCCACCAGGACCAAGACCAATAGCCCCGCGTGGAACCAGGAGTTCTGCACGGAGGTGCGAGAGGGCCGCAGCCTGGAGCTGTCTGTCTTCCACGACGCGCCCATCGGCTATGACGACTTCGTGGCCAACTGCACCATCCAGCTGGAGGACCTGCTGCAGAACGGGACCAGGCACTTCGAAGACTGGGTACGTGCGCGACGTGTGTGTGTGGGTGTTTGTGTTTGTGTGAACATGGCCTAAGTCGAAATGGTAACCTGGCTGCTTAAGGTTGGATAGATGAGGGACGTGGATGGCATGTTTGGGTCTGAGAAAGCCCAAAGAGTTCCTCGTTCCATCATCATCATCATCTTCATCATCATTATCATCATCATCATCATCATCATCATCATCAGTAGCAGCAGCATCATCATCATCATCATCAGCAGCAGCAGCAGCAGCAGTAGCAGCATCATCGTGGTCGTTGTCATGCCATCGCAGTTACCTCTGCCATGGTCATCAGGACCAGTCTGACCTTTTTGTTAGATGATGGTATCCATTACTCATGTCTGCCATCTAGGTTCATGGATGTAGGCAAACTGTATGAGCCCAAGTCAGGTCTGCTTTTGGGCTTTGGTTTGAAACTACAACGATATAGTGTGTGTAGTAGCTAGGGTGTTAGATCTCCCCCAGCCCCATGTCTACAGGCTACCTGTAGGCATCCTTGAGCAAGACACCTGAACCCCTATACAGGTTTCTAAATAATCTGTATCTGAATCCACTGTTAATCATTTTGGATGAAAGCGTTTGCTATATGACCACATAGTAAATCAAAAGCTTCCTAGTTCTAATCATTCACTCGCTCTCGCTCTCACTCTCTCTCTTTTTTTCTCTCTCTCTCCCTCTCCCTCTCCCTCTCTTTCACTCTCCCCCTTCTCTCTCTCTATCTCTCTCTCTGACTCTCAGCCCCCCATCTTTCTCTCTCCTCCTTTGTCACGTTCTGGAAATCAGCCCCAAAACATCTTGACGTTCCCTCACGCTTCCTAAAAGAGCTGTGCATCCCAACCAGTAATGTGTGTCTCCACGGTGAGTCTGCCCGGATACTCACCACCACATGCTATAGATCCTCTCCGATGATAGGTGGCTGCCACATCAGGCAGCACATTCCGTCGTCCCCGGTCCCCAATTCCTCACATTCCTCAACAGCTTTCTGGCACCGGCAGAGTGAAATTCCCCACCCTCCACCCCCACTCTCTCCAACTTCCACAATCTGATTAGGTTTTACTAAGAGGAGAGAGGGCTGAAATCCCCCAGCAGAGTTTGGGAGGACCCTGTCAACACCCTATTTGAGTGATGGATTCATATTCATATTTCAGATATATTCATATTCATATTTGTCCATGGTATCAAAGCAGCTTACAGTGAGACGAGAAATGGGTCATGAAGGAGCAGGTAGAGGTGGTAAGAGTGTGTTGAGCAAGGATGCCTGCATGTAGGCTGTGGACATGCATGGGGGATCGAACCCCCATACCTTTTAGCTGGGAGTTAAAAAGCAGTATATTTGTAGCAGTGGAAGGATCGGAAGACAATGGTGAAAGAGTGAACAAGTGACTACAAATCTGTTGGTTTGGTTCATTTGTCTCATTAAGGGTAGTAATCCTCTGGCCTGGTATTAGGCCAGAGTATGTCAGCATTACATTCCCTCTCAACACGTCCCGCTCAACGCTGGTGTTTAAAGTACTAGGATATCATACGTGAGTAAAATACTAAGATATCATAGTTGAAAGTGACTCTGGTAAAATTGAAAGTTATCCGTAAGAAAATCAGTAAACATCTTAAAATTGGTCCAATTAAATTGACTATAAGTCAAAAGGTACATATAGGTAAACATTTGGGGTTAACTATGGTCATGGCGTTCGTCTTCGGTAGTCATTTGCTAGTGGATGGGGAGGATGCGTTCATACTGCTGCTTTTGCTGTAGCTTACAGACTTAAGTACCCTAACAAAGTATTTTTACATTGTTACTTTACACCGCTGCTCCTCAAAAGTAATAATTCTGTAATTGAAAAAATTGGGCTGTTTCTTTTGCTTTATTCCCGTATATATAGTATGTATAATCTAGCTATATATATATATATATATATATATATATATATATATATATATATATATATATATATATATATATATATATATATGTATATATATATATATATGTATATATATCGTATATATTCCCCTATATATAGCACTGCAATGCAGTGCAAAAATGAAATTTCCTCTACCTACATAACAAGTAGCTATAATAGCCCTAGGCTTTAGGAAGTTCAGTGTAGTTAGAGGGGGAAGCATTGTGTTTGACAATGCGAGGAACCATAGTGTTCCATATGTAACCTAGATACTGTACACATACATACATGTATGTACTGAGTGGGAGGGTCTAAATGGCGAGCGCTGGTCAGTATTTTAGACGCATGCTGCAATGCCAGGTGCCATGATAGTAGCTTCTGTCCCACAGTGTTAGCAAGCACACCAAATCTAGGGCATCTCAGGACATGGATTCTGTCGGATGAAACCATGAAATATAGGGAACCTGAGTGTCCTGTGTGTTTCTGTGTGTGGGATGGGAAGGTAGGAATGGAGGATTGAGGATTTGCTGTGATGAACACTGATTTGCACATACATTAGCATGCATAGAGCTCTGACATCTTTAGATACATATAGACACAAATGCACGCACGCACATACACACATGGAGACAAATGAGGGTATGGATGAAAGTATATATAGAGTATAAATATCTATGAGTGTGCATAAACACATATGCATGCTCGTTAGGGTCAGCCCACTAATTGACCTTGGGAAATTGATTTCCCAGCATGCTCGTCAATATGCGTTACCTCACTACATCCCACCCCTCCTGCTGCCCCTGTTTCCATGGCACTCTCTTTTCAGCGTCGCTACCCATCCCTCTCCTCCCTCCCTCCCTCTCTTTCTCTCTCTCTCACTCACACTCTCACTCTCACTCTCACTCTCACTCTCACTCTCACTCTCATGGTCTTGCTCTGACTTATGCGCTCGCTCTCTTGCTCGCTCTTGCGCTCGCTCTTGCACTCGCTCTCTCTCTCTCTCTCTCTCTCTCTCTCTCTCTCTCTCTCTCTCTCTCTCTCTCTCGCTCACTCTTGTGCTTGCTCTCTCTTTCTCTCTCTCTCCCGCTCTTTCTGGCTCTCTTGCTCTTGCTCTCTCTCTCACCCTCCCTTTTGCTCACTCTCTCTCTCTCTCTGTCTCTCTCTCTCTCTCTGTCTCTTGCTCTCTGTCTCTCTCTCTATTTCTAATCTCAGTAACCGCATGCATATTGCAAGGGAGTGATATCACTGTTGGATGAATATGTGTGTGGGTGTGTGCATGTCGGTATACATCAACATTTATGTGTGTGTATGGGCTTTGTGTGAGTCTTGTGTAAGCACGAAGATCTCTTCTCCAAAGTCCTTTTAGTGGTTAAAAATAAATTGACCAAATAAAATCAAGATGAATAACATGAACGGACAAAGGCCTGGTGGAGGTTGTCTGAGGACAATGTGAAGCTCCATTCAAGCCGATCTTTCCTTTGTATGACACATATTTCAAGTCAAACAGGATATCAGGACAGGACAAAATTAAGGAGAAACTGAAACTCAACGTCACTGGTGGTGTTTGATTGGTCATCAGTAAGAGTACCTATATAGCCAACAGCGTTGTGATTGGTTGGAGTATTATGACCACCTATTCGTACTATTATACAAGCATAAATTTTTCATTTAAGTTCATGGACATATTTTTATAATAATAATATCTGGATAATGAATAATTTACAATATATGTATATTCTTTTTTGTACAGCATATTCCATATGGCAGGATTGGAACGCTTTTCCTCTTTTTCTTTGAATCCTAAATCTATAATAAAGGTCATGTATTCCGTCCTTAACTCAATATTTATTGTTAAACAACCCCTGACCTTCTGTGGGCCATTTTGTATACCTCTCGGTTTCGAGGAATCCAATAGCAAAATGTCAAACAACCGTAGACGAAAATAAGTGAATGAAAAATTACATTGTTTGTCTGTAAAGTGGCGCCCGCTACCCACAATGCAATTCGTTGAAGCCGTAAGAGCGAGCAGGAATGAGAGAGAGAGAGAGAGAGAGAGAACGAGAGAGAGAGAGAGAGAGAGAGAGCAAAACGCAAAGGTCGGTCTCAATGGAACTCAGTTCTACATTTGCCAAAGGTAATTGAGTAAAACCGAATGAAGTTGAGTTTCAGTTTCTCCATGTCTTATCTAATTGTGGGAGCAGAGACCCACGCCCTGCCCACCAATGATTCTATTTTAGTTGACTGTCTCACACACACACACACACACACACACACACACACACACACACACACACACACACACACACACACACACACACACACACACACACACACACACACACACACACACACACACACACACACACACACACACACACAAACAGACACACCTCACTTAGCACTGAAGCGTCACCTCATCTTCTCTCTGTCTCTGTCTTTTCTTCCACCACTCGGCTCTCCCTACTTGCTTCTCTCACTGAAGAGGTGTTGTGTGCATGTGTGTGCTGGGTGTGTGTGCGTGTGTGTGCGTGTGTGTGTGTGTGTGTGTGTACCGTGATCCACTCTGGGGCTCCCTGAGCGGGTGTGTCTACCAGTGCTCTCTCCCTGCTGGGGCGGTTGAATTATTAACCAGCCTTTGATGCTTATTAATTGTCCTGCTTTGCCACGCACCCGCACGTTCCCATGGCGACTGGCCGCCCTTGCCTCGGCGACGCACACCGTCGCAAACCCCCACCGCACACACTGAAACACGAAACGCGAGGGCACACGAGCGCATACACACACACATATACACACACACACATACACACAGTAACACACAGTAACACACACACACACACACACAACCACACACATATATACACAAACAAACACACACAAATACAGATGCACACACAGATACACAAACAAAAAAACAACCACACATACCTGCATGCACACACGCATGCACACACACACTCATTCACTCACTCACTAACTCAGTCACACATACACACACAGATACACACACACACACACAGATACACAGAGCGCATGGCTGGCAGATTTAATGGAGATAATGTAGAGAAGTGGGAGGGGCAAGGTGTTGGATAAAAGATAAGGAGAGAGAGAGGAGAGAGAGAGAGAGAGAGAGAGAGAGAGACAGAGAGAGAGAGAGAGAGAGACAGAGAGAGAGAGACAGAGAGAGAGAGAGAGAGAGAGAGAGAGAGAGAGAGAGAGAGAGAGAGAGAGAGAGAGAGAGAGAGAGAGAGAGAGAGAGAGAGAGAGAGATTGATTGATCTTGGGCCTGTGGTAGTTGGTCAGTAGTAGTAGCAGTGGATTCATTTGAGCCTTCGAATCTGAAACCCAAGCTGAATATTTTATTTTTTAACTTATTAATATCCGAGCATGCAACCCCTTGACCAGATGTCCAATGTCAACAAGCCATCCTTTCTGCACACACAGACATGCACGTGCACACACACACACACACACACACACACACACACACACACACACACACACACACACACACACACACACACACACACACACACACACACACACACACACACACACACACACACACACACACACACACGCACATGCACATTCACACACAGCCAGTGCCTTGATCAGAGACCAGCTTCTCGTCTAGTTTCTGTGGCAGGCTGTCGGATGATGACATCACAGGCCCCGCCCCTTAGTGACCTGCTGGTGAAGTAGGGCAGACTGGGTTTAAGATATACCCTGACACATTGTCACCACAGCGACCACAGAGCCAGAGCTGTGCCAAACACACACACACACATACACACTTGAGTATGTAAACACCCACACACACACCCACACAAGCACACACACACACACACACACACATGGTTATGTATAAACACACACATAATTGTTCTATCCACTGACACCAAATCAGGTCAATGATCGCTGTGTGTATGTTTGTGTGTGTGTATGTGTGTGTGTGTGTATGTGTGTATGTGTCAGAGTGTATGTGTGGAAGGGAGGAGGGTGGGGATCATGTGAGTGAGTGTGTGTGTATGTGTGTGTACGTGTGTTTTCACTCTAGTGAAAGGGTATAAATGGGTTGATATCTGAGAGCTCTGGGACCGCAGGTGAAATGCTCACACACACACACACACACACACACACACACACACACACACACACACACACACACACACACACACACACACACACACACACACACACACACACACACACACAAACACACACACTGACACACACACACTATCTCTCAGTTTCTGTAGCCTGAATGACGTGCCACATGCATTTGTTTTTCTAAGTGTCCGTCTCGTAACTGCGTCACAGTGCACGTGGCAGTCTGGAAAGGGACATTCAATGAATTGAATGGGTGTGTGCGTGTGTGTCTCTGGCTGATGTCTGTTTGTTGATCAGAGAGGATGGGGGGGAAGGGGGTTGATTAAGGAAAGATTTCAGATACAACTAACTGACAATAGGTTGCGGGTGAAAGACTTTCAATACAAAGATCTAGTTCCAAACCTCATATCAAAGGTCTACTACAAATAAAGCCAACTCTTTCATATACAAATATTTCAGATGTGTGATCTAAAGTTTAAACCAAAGACCCACAAGTAGGCAGTTTTTTCCAAACGTCCTTCAGTTGGAATGTGTTTTCATTTACACACATCCAACTGCTTTTCAATCAGATTCTGTTTCTACGCCAGCTGGATGATCAGCCTGGACAGCAGACAGACGACGTCATGTCTTGCAGCGCTGTCGAAATGTTCCATGAAAAGTAACGTGGTGTAGCAGAAGAGCAGACAGGCTGATTTGATTAGGAACATCTTCCTTTGAACAATCCAATTGTCTTCTAACCTATTGCTCTGTGTCAGCCTCTCGGACTGGTCGACAATCCTGTCACTCAGGCAAGAGGCGGGCCTTCTCGATGCCAAACACCAATCAAATGACAGCACCCCCACCCCTGCCAGGACGGGCTCCTCTTACATTATTAGCCTGTGATGTTGTATTCAAAATGCATGACTCTCTCAGTGTCTCACAAAGACATGCTGTGTGTGTGTGTGTGTGTGTGTGTTTGTTCTTGTGTGTGTTCTTGTGTTTTAATGTGTGTTCTTGTGTGTGTGTGTTTGCGTTACTTTCTGGCTTTTACTAAGTATCTCATATAGGGCAGCAGACGTGCACACACTCATGCACACACACAGACACGCACACACACTTACACACACATCTCCATCACTGTGTTTGCATGAGAGTTATCTCTGAATGTTGTTGTTTGACAGATGGGCGTGGGAGGCTGTCACCAAGACTAAACGCGCCTTAGAAAGAAATATATATATAGAAAGAGAGATATAGATGGAGAGAGAGCAATATATAGATGTGGGAAGAGAAATAAGAGATATAAAGAAGGTGAGAAAGAGAGAGGGAAAAATATAGATATATAGATGGCGATGAAGAGAGAAAGAGAGAGAGAAAAAGGGCGAGAAGAGAAAAGAGAGAAAGAAAGAGAGAAAGAGAGATATATAGATGGAGATAGAGAGAGGAGAGAAAGACAGATGGAGAGAGAAAAAGAGAGAGAGAGAGATATGGATGGCGAGAAAGAGAAAAAAGAGAGAGATGGAGAGAAAGACAGCGAGAAAGAAAAAGAGAGAGAGAGATATATTGATGGAGAAAGAGCAAAGAGAGAAAGAGAGATGAGAGAAAGAGACAGAAAAAGAGAGAAAGAGGGAGAGAGCGAGATACTGGTGGCTGGTGAGGGAGATACTGCTGTAAGTGAACAGAACAGATAGTGTGGGAGGAAGGGGGGAGGGGGTGTTGGGGGGGATCTAAACAGTTGACGATATAAAGCAAGCTTTGAGAGCTGCGTCTGCTTTGTCGAGTGCCCCTCTGCACCACTTCATGTGGTGTTTGTGTGTGTGTGTGTGTGTGTGTGTGTGTGTGTGTGTGTGTGTGTGTGTGTGTGTGTGTGTGTGTGTGTGTGTGTGTGTGTGTGTGTGTGTGTGTGTGTGTGTGTGTGTGTGAGAGAGAGGGGTGGACAGAGTTAGAGAGAGGAAAGAGAGACAGACAGAGACAGGGAGCGGTAGAGAGAGGTCACGGGTCTCGGTGTGCCTGTATCAGTATCCTAATTGGGCTAACCAGATTAATGGGTTGAACTAGATTCACCAAACCTGTTCTCTACCTCCACTGAGTTGATCGGTGGTCAGAGATGGCTTCCCCTTTGGAATACACCTCACGATATGTGTGTTTGCTTGTGTGTGTAGTTGTAGATACACATGCCATGTTATTCCCTGGTATAACTGTGACAAAGCATAGGGAACATATATAAGTCCATTCATCTACAGTATAAAGTGAGTGCCTTACATTTCGAAACATGCAACCTATATGGCCTAGTAACATTTTTGTGATTCTGAGACTAGTCTTGGGCTCAGTATATACCTCTCAGTGTATCTCTTTCAATGTGCACGTAACCCTCGCTATAATGCAGTCATTGGGGTCCCTAAATGACTATTATTTCACATTGTTTTGCCTAAATTGCATATTTCTTAGTTTTAATTACAGTGTATGCCGAAACAACCACATTTACCTAAATGAAATAAGCGTGGACATAAAAAAAAGGTTTCAAAAGTACAACTGACTTGACCATTGTGTCCTCATGTCGTAAACCTAACTTAAAGAAAGACGTTATACTCCGCTGTTTCGTACTGCTGTTGCGTTCACTCTTAGCAAAATCAACTAAATTGCAGAGATGAAAAACTTTAACTGGATCAACGTCCTGGGTCTCTTTAAATTGTGCCGCAAAATTGGGGTCCAAGCAAGCACCGCGTTATATTGGTGGTCGCGTGCACGCGCCACGGTTAAGTGGATATGTGAGAAGCATGTGAGGGCGGGGCTAGAGCCATCAGTCAAGGGAAGAGCTGCCAATCAAAGCACGATAAATTGAAGTGACTGTAAGATGCTTACCTGTAAACCCAATGGCCGGTTTAAACATTAGCATATTTAGGATTTAAACAAACACAAAACAGGAACGCCGAAGACAGCAGCGTTGTGGACTTATCCTGGTGGTGAGGACGTGAGCTGCTATGATAGCTGTAACGCTAGCGTTTTGGTGGATGCTTTTCCTGGCCTTTCCTCATCACCCTCCTCACAGGAATGTTCTGGTTAATTATATGATTCAAAGGGGGTTTCTTCTTCAGAGGAGAACATCATGTGAATATAGTTACTGTCCCTTTCATGTTTAGTGTTTCAGGTCATGTGTCTGGTGTGTGTGTGTGTGTGTGTGTGTGTGTGTGTGTGTGTGTGTGTGTGTGTGTGTGTGTGTGTGCAAGTGTTTCTGTATCGCTAACATCATTGAGTCTGCATATAAACTGGGTTCTCAGGGGACGTTAGACTGAGTCAACCAGTCGAAGCTGCTTTTTGTTGCAGTCTATATACAGTATATTGAGAGTGAATGCGTTTCTAAAAGCATGGTGAAAATTAATCTACCCCATTCCTTTTCCAGTACAGGTACAGTACAGAGCACATATTTGGAGAACTCCGATATATGAAGTTCCATTTCTGTCAACATTGTCTAGAGATGAGGAAATGTAAACACAACCATGTCTGTCTTCTCTCTGTTTTTCTGCCTGCCTGCCTGTTTTCTGTCTGTCTTGCTGTCTGTCTGTCTGTCTTTATCCCAACCTCTATCAAACCAACCTGCTGCAAATTATGTTTGTGTGTGTGTGTTGGTGTGTGTATGGAGGACACATACACACACACACACACACACACACACACACACACACACACACACACACACACACACACACACACACACACACACACACACACACACACTTTTCAGGACATGAAATTCCCATAGATACAAACAAGGACACATTCCCTAAAACCTTTTTCCTCTGGAGCAGTACAAAACATAAAAAAAAATCAAAAGAAATCGTCCATTTGCACACCGGGTACATCACCATATTACTCAGAAATGTGGGCGAATCCCATCGTTGATGCACCGTTACGCAAGAGGCCATGTTTGGGGATTAATGCTGCCGCGTTTATCAAGTGCTGGATGACAAGAATCAGCCGGTGTTTATGGGTCACACAAATCTGCTGTCTGTTATGTATTAGGCATAAATAATGAAGACGAGTCCCATGCACACCGTGGAGTATATTCACAGAGGCACACAAAAACACGCACGTACGCACGTTTTTACGAACAAAGCGCACCATTTGATACTCGACAAATTTTTGTATTCGGTGTGCGCGCAAAAACACAGCCTCTCCGTCTGTTTTTGTTTGCATGTGTGTGGCGTTACATGCACACGTCTGTTTGTGTGTGTGTCATCTCAGGGCAGAGTGTCTCTGTATATTTGTCGTTGGCTTGTCATGTCAAGACTTCTATAATAGCTACTTTAGTATAATAGCTACTCAGCTTGCCTCATGTTAAGTGATAACCTGATGCTTGTGTGCTGCCCCTCAGATTCACCCTATTGAGCAGGAAGACTATTCTGAAGTGTCCGTGGAGTAATACAAAATTATAAATTTGTCGTGTTTTTTTAATTTTTTAATTTGATGTATCAATATATCAAATTAGATGAATAAAATGAAATGAAATAACGATGAAATATAAAGTGTTGTTCCCCAGCACGACCAGTACCAACCTTTAATCTCCTTTCAACATTGTAGTGTGTTGCCTGATCTTTAATGTTTCACTGAGGGAGGGAGGAAAATACATTCAGACATAAAGGAAACGATACATGGCTGCTGAAGCTGCATGTGTATAATATACATGTGAGTATCTCACATGTTTCCGGAACACACACACAAAACACGCTTTGTGTGTGTGTGTGTGTGTACACGTGTGTGTGTGTTTGTATCTGAGCATTGCATAAGAGGATCTGCTGCTGTCCCAGAGCTTAACTAAGGATTTAAACCTCTCTGTCTTTCTTTCTGTCTCTCTCCTTCTCTCTCTGACTCTCCACCACTCTCACTATTCCACTCTCACTCACTCTCTCTCCCTGTTGGTCATCTCTCTAATTGCATGTTTACTGCAAGAGAGGGATGTCATTATGTGTTGGATAGATCTGTGTCGGTGTGAGAATGGCCATGTATTTTAACATATATGTATACATATTTTATTCTGAATATCAAGAAGTTAAGAAGATCCCACTGCAAAATGACACATTAAGTGTTTACCGGTTTGATAATGGAAACAAACATTTATAATATCCGTTAGTCAGACCGCACACCCTAGCTTGAGCACTCCGCTCAACTACCTCAGCTGGATGCCTGGTACCGCCATTGCTAAGAGCAAGCAAAGGTCACACAACTAAGTCACAACTCTTCTCTGTTTTGGCACCCCAATGGTGGAATGAACTCCCTGCCGATGTCAGGACTGCATAGTCGCTCACCAGCTTCCGCAAGAGATTCAAGACTCACTTGTTCAGAGTTCACCTGGACTCTGCCTAACCTCCCTCCTTACCCCCCTCCTCCCTTACTCTCCTACAAACACCCCCCTTACGCACTTATTGTATGCTTGTACGCCCTGGCACTTAATATACATACTTATTGTATGTTTGTATGTCTTGGCACTTAAAAATAGTACTTAGCATCATGTAGCATCTTATCCTAGCTATCTTTGTTGTATACAGGGAATGGGTTAAACTAGCAAAAAGTGCTTTGCACTGGTTCTATGAATATCCTTACTGTACTGACAGCGATATATTGTTGTTTCTCTTTCTTCTGACAAATGTACTTATTGTAAGTCGCTTTGGATAAAAGCGTCTGCTAAATGCCCTAAATGTAAATGTAATAATAACTAATGCTTATTCAATTATATTCCCGACTTCTGCTGACTGTTTCAATCTATGTAGTTATCAAAATAGGATGTATTGAAAAGCAGCTTCATGTATTAAAACATGCTCAGCCTTAACATCATGTATTACATGAATTTGCATGCATAGGAGTCTGCGCTTTTAATGTGTGAGCTGCATGCTAAAAATGAGACAAATATATTTATTCGATTCCTCACACATTGCTCTCCTCTTTGTCATCCTCGTTCCAACCTCCACTCCTCTCAGCACAGTGTGTATACACTTGAGACTTTAATCCTGTTTAGTTTGCTGTTCCATCACATTGCAAAGGTGGTAGTGATGATGATGATGATGGTGATGATGATAATGATGATGCAAAGAGTACATTTGAGGGCTACATTTCTTTGTGTCTTGGTTCGTCTTGCTTTGTGCGGGATAAGAATATATATATTTCCATTCGCATTCCTGAGGTTTTGTTTCTTAATGAGTTGTAGATGAGCTGACTCTCTCTCTCTCTCCCACTCTGTTTATCTCTCTCTCTCCATCTAGATCGACCTGGAACCAGAAGGGAGGGTGTACGTGGTCATCGATCTATCTGGGTCCTCCACTGAGGGTATGTCCTTTCACATGCTGACACACTTGTAGGATGCAGGGTAGCTGTTACTGGGGGGATAGGAAAAGAAGGGTTCAAACCCATATAGTATCAAGCTAAATCTTCAAATTTTTATGCAGCAGACGATTATGGGAAACTTGTGTACCTCCTCCTACTTCCTATCTTGGACAGGCAAGAACGATCTCTCGCAACCTCCTCT
>JACYXH010000410.1:597500-600000 GCA_026745465.1 Lota lota | reverse complement strand
CCAGTCAGGGCTTCCTGGTTTGCCCCCTCCTTGTTGCTGATTGGCTGTTGAGCGATGACTTCTCTGCCACTCCCTCCTTTGCTCTTCCTGTCCTCCCTGAACCACCTGCCTCATCTCTGCATGCACACACTCACGGTCCACTGGGAAAGGGAAAGGGAGAGAGATAGAGAGAGAGAGAGAGAGAGAGAGAGAGAGAGAGAGAGAGCGAGAGAAGATGGCGAGGGTAACTGGGGAAGAGGGTGCGGATGAGAGGAAGAGGTGGTATTTTTAGCAGCCCCACCCCCCTCCCATACCACTCCCCCACCCCAATGCCGCCGAGCACAATCTGTTCATTACAGCTAAGGGGGTGGAGAGAGATGGAGAGAGAAAGAAAGTCCTGCTTGGTTCTCTCCCCCATACTCCTGTAAGGCCTGCTTCTTCCTCATGTAGTTGGCTCTCCTATACCTCCACTCCTCTCCTCCTCTCATTCGTTGTCCCCTTCCGTCGTCCAGGTAGGTTGGTGGTTCTTCCGGATGAGTAGGAAAATGAAAGAATCCCACGCCTCAGCTTACCATCTGCCCTTTCTCTCAGCCTTCTTCATGCTCTCGCTTCGTTTTTCGGTGTGCGTGCGTCTTTGTTCTATTCTTTCTGGAACCAGAATGGCACAGTGCTGCCACACGTCTGGTTCTCAACCACCTCCTTCCTTTATAAATAAATCACGTTTTCAGCATTTAAACCATCCCCCGATCATCGTAGAACTTGGCGGAGCTTGCTCTGGATGACGGAGGCTGCTGTGTTAGCCAGACTATATAATCACATTTAGTAATTTAGCCCACAGACAACACCATCATGCCCTCGGCTCACCCCTTATGTATTTCTGTTCCCACGCTAGTACTGCATGTGTTTGAGTGTGTGTGTGTGTGTGTGTGTGTGTGTGTGTGTGTGTGATTGTGTTTCCGGAGCCCTGCTGTATCCATGGTGATCCTTACTATCTACCTGTCTTTCACCAGCATGCTTTCTGTGTGAGTGTGTGTGTGTGTGTGTTTACGTGTGTATTTCTGTATTTCTGTGTGCCTCTGTGTGTGTTGACATTTGTATGCGCTTCCTCAGCTAATAAAGGACAAAGTATGTTAAAAGGAGTCCCAGTCTTCCCAGTAATGGCCTGTTTAATTATTCCACCTCAGCTACAGCACACACTCCCCAGTCAATTTGTCTGCATACAACCCCAGAGAGTCCCAACAGTAACCACATCTATAGCTCACTCAGGAGGCTCAGAGGGTGGCACAGGAGAGGCAAGGAGAGGAGAGAAGAAGAGGAGATAGGAAGAAAGAGGAGGATAGGAGAGGAGATGAGATGGGAGGAAAGAAGAAGAGAGGAAAGGAGAGGAGAGAAGAGGAGATGGGAGGAAAGGAGAGGATATGAGAGGAGATGAGATGGTAGGAAAAAAGAAAAGAGGAGAGGAAAGGAGAGGAGAGAAGAGGAGATGGGAGGAAAAGTAAGGAGAGGAGAGGAGAAAAGGGAATAATAAAGGAAAGATTGAAGAGAAGAGGGAATGCGGAGGAATGGTAAGGAGAGAAGAGATCAGAGGAGAGGAGGAGACAAATGAAAGGAAAGGCGTGGAGAGAAGAATAACTAAGGAGAGAAGCGAAAACTAAGAAGTAAGAAGGAAGGCCGAGGTAAAGTAGTTGCGGTAGGGCAGGGGAAATGAGAGCAGGGAGAGAATGTAGGACACAGCTAAGCGAGGGAGCATGTGGGAGTGGAGAAGGTCCACTTGTCTGAAGGTTACTCACATTCATCTTCCTGGGAGATGGAAGTAGAGGGAGGGAGAGAGAGACATATACAGCGCGTGACAGAGAATGAGAAAGCGAGAGTGAGAGAGAGAAAAATAGCTCAGGGTTGCTCAACATGTTAAGAAACACACCGTGAATGGACATTCAAATGTTGAACTGAACCTAATTAAGAAACCAAAATCCTCATGAATAAAATATGTTAGCCTACAGTTTGAATTTGTAGCTCATATCAGAACCCCATCGATAGACAAGCAACAGCGAGGAGATAGCATACATGTAGTATTGTAATGCTCTGCCTTTCTGTCAAAGCTGAGTTTTGGTGTCAGAGGTTCATGTATACTAGCAATGCCATGTATATCATTAGGATGTGGTATGAACTTCTACGTTTACCACCTCACTCATCAATGATGTTTTGGGTGAAAGATGCTGAATGAATGATTAATGCTACGGCTGTAGCAATTAATCCTTCCCTAGTGGATGGATTACATCATGGGTGTCGTTTACCCATGGCGGATGGATTAATTATGTAAGAGATCTACCGAGGCGATTGGCGTAGACAACGGCCTGCCTTCCAAGTGCCAGGGAGGATGTTAAAGTTTTCAATTTCAATGTGTGTGTGTGTGTGTGTGTGTTTGTTCTACTGACTGACAGCCTCAGGGACCAATGAGAGTGAGGAGCGGGTGTTCCGCGAGCGAATTGGACCGCGGCGGAGGCAGGGGGCGGTCCGGCGG
>JACYXH010000410.1:537500-595000 GCA_026745465.1 Lota lota | reverse complement strand
GTGTTTTGCCCATGTTGACTGACACAACCCATGTGTATGCTAGTGTGCAAGATGAATGTACACCGGCGATGTGAGAGCAACGTGGCCCCCAACTGTGGCGTGGACGCCCGGGGCATCGCCAAGGTGCTCTCGGACCTGGGCGTCACCCCCGATAAGATCTCCAACACAGCGCTGCGCAGGAGAAAGGTGAGCCATCGCCGTCCCGTCTCTCTGTCCCTCTGTCCCTCTGTCTCTACAGGTCATCCATAGACATATAGACAGAAATGCTGCATTGGTCTTTGGATGGTATGTCAATGTCACCGACGTATTAGCGAGGCAAAGACTGTAAACAAATACAAGTAAATGGGGGTGGGGGGGGGGGGGGGGGGGGGGGGCTGTGGTTTTCTGGATAAACAGCACAAAAGAACTCAAATTAATAAATATATATATATTTTTTATATCAATATATTAAAATCGGTTGACAACTGTAAACGTTATAGTGCTTTTTTATATAGAAAACCTGCAGTTCCCCCGTCTACTTGTTTTTGTTTACAAGCCAGTCCTGGCCTCTCCAATAGGGCAGTGACGTTGACGTATCGCAGCAACAGGTCGACGCAGTCAATGCAGCGTCTATGCACATATACTGTAACTATTGGTCAAACACACAAGTCAGATATAAGACCTCTGCTCTACCTCAGGCGGAGTATTCTTCTAGTGGCTAAGATGGCTGAAGCAACAAAGCACACAGCCGTGTCGGGACAGACGCAAAATAATATTGTTGATTTTCTGTGTCCAAAATAGACTTGAGTCTAATTTTAGGCGAGGGGAAAAACACAGCCCGCTACATCCGCGCTCCGTCTGCTTTAGGCTTACGGTTTTGCGAGACCCAGGCGAAGTCAGGATAGTGTAATGGCTAAGGTGATTGACTCCCAATCTTGATGAAAGGTTCTGGGTTTGATTCCCTAATATCCCCACCCTAGTGGTACTGATGGGCCCTATCCAAGCCCTAAGCAAGATGTCAGACCCCTATCTATGTTCCTTGATAACCTGTCTGTGTTCACTGTGAGTTGCTTTGGATAAAAGCGACTCCTTACCTTATTGATTAACTAGTGATAGATAACTAGATTATCTAGTGATAGTTCCATGTTGATGAGGACAATATCAAGATAGAGTGAATGTATGTGAAAATGTACAAGTTCAGTAGCATTCGGTTCACTTTATTAGATCATTCAATTAATCTCAGTGGAAGTCAGGTCAATTCATAGATAATTTGGGTTTGTCACATGACTTGCAATTAATATATTGTATTAATTTAAATAGTTTATATATCGCTCGGGTGATATGAAAATGTAATCAGACCAGATAAATATGACATCACTTTCATTCTTTCTGCCTCTTCCTCTGTCTCTCTCTCTGTCTCTCTCTCTCTCTCTCTCTCTCTCTCTCTCTCTCTCTCTCTCTCTCTCTCTCTCTCTCTCTCTCTCTCTCTCTCTCTCTCTCTCTGCTTCTCTCTCTCTCTCAGTTGCCTCCAGGACAGGAGCCCCCTCAGTCTCCCCCGGAGCTGTCCCAAACCGGGGAGGACAGCTTCAGCCAGCCAGCCGTCCCTACCTCCCCCTCGCAGCAGGGTAACACACACAGACACAGACACAGACACACACACACACACACACACACACACACACACACACACTCAAACACGCACAATGGAAATGCATGTTCTCTCATTAATGTTGGAAGTCACGTGATGATTTTCTGTAGCACTTGGCAGGTATTTTCAGAGGCTGCTAATTGCCATCTGGACCCACACAGACGATCTCGCTGTTGCAATTCTCACGTCACCAAATGAATCTATTTTGGGACATTATTTGTATTTATTCATTATGTGTTTTCCTGGCCGTCCAGACCTGTCAGAGCTGGAGCGTCTCAGCAAGGCGCTGTCCCTGGACCAGCCAGGCGTAGGCGACACCACCTCCCAGTCCTCTTCCTCCTACTCCTCCTCCTCTACCTCGTCCGCGGGCGGCCGGGAGAACGGACAGGGCCAGAGGAGGACCCTCAAGGATTTCAGCTTCATCAAGGTCCTGGGCAAAGGCAGCTTCGGCAAGGTACGCTGGGAGAGAGACATAGAGAGTCATGGAGAGAGAGAGAGCGAGCGAGAGAGCTATAGAGAGAGTGCTATAGAGAGATGAGCCGGATAACAGAGAACAGGGAGGAAATCCATAATGCTTTACACTGCCATGGTGATACAGAGTCTTGCAGCAACACAAGGTAGTCTTAATTCTTTAATTCAGTTACCGCAGACAAAATGCATTATTGTATCGTTTAGGCGGGAATCCATGGAATATTTTTTTACCCTAACCCAAGTTATTGTTAGCATATGTATTTCAGCATTTTAATGGAACAGATTCACAGACGACTTCTAACTCAGCCTTCTAATGTTTTAGGGATGGGTTACAACTCTAAGCTATTTATAGAATTCCTATCATCTATCCATCCACAATCCATTCATCTTCTGTCATCCCTCCACCCATCCAACAATCCACCATCCATCCACCATTCAATCCATCCACCCATCTATCCATCATCCATCCACCATCAATCCACCCATCCATCCATCAATCATCCATCCACCATCCATCCACCCATCCACCCATCCATCAATCATCCATCCATCATCCATTCACTATTAATTCATCCATCCCATCCCCTATCCCTCCACCAGCCCTTCTTTCCATGCATACTTTCATTCCTATCCATCATTACACACATTATATCACCCCATATTCATCCGTTAATGTTGTGCCGCACCCCCCCCCCCCCCCCCCCCCCCCCCCCCCAGGTGATGCTGGCGGAGCTGAAGGGGACGGAGGAGGTGTTTGCGGTGAAGGTGCTGAAGAAGGACGTGATCCTGCAGGATGATGACGTCGACTGCACCCTGACGGAGAAGCGCATCCTGGCCCTGGCCCGCAAGCATCCCTACCTCACCCAACTCTACTGCTGCTTCCAGACACGGGTAAGGACCTGTGTGTGTGTGTTGGGACTGGAGTGTGTGTTCGGTGTGTGTGTGTGTGTGTGTGTGTGTGTGTGTGTGTTGTGGGTGGAAAAACTGTAGATGTGAAAGTGAAAGTGAATTATTATGTTGATTTCTTGATTGTAGTAAGAAAGATGTAAATCGAAAGATGTTAAAAAACCTATTGGCCACAGGTACAAAGTCACTGGTCTGTATTTTCTGATACATAAGGCCAAATGAACAATCATTAATATAGATACATCAATGCACACACATATATATATATATATATATTACACCACAATGAAAAGCACCGGGAGTAAATTAAAACGTAGTATTGTAAAACTTTGAATCAAGGAAGTCAGAGTCTACATTATGGTACGTTTAATTTTAGGAATCAATAGAAAATGTCCCTTAAGATTGAATTGTTATACAATTGATTTAGAACTGATAAGAAAATTACCCGTTCCCCCTTGCTCTCTCTCTCTCTCTCTCTCTCTCTCTCTCTCTCTCTCTCTCTCTCTCTCTCTCTCTCTCTCTCTCTCTCTCTCTCTCTCTCTCTCTCTCTCTCTCTCTCTCTCTCTCTCTCTCTCTCTCTCTCTCTCTCTCTCTGGCCCCCTCCGATTAGGACCGGTTGTTCTTCGTGATGGAGTATGTGAACGGCGGGGACCTGATGTTCCAGATCCAGCGCTCCAGGAAGTTTGACGAGCCGCGCTCGCGCTTCTACGCCGCTGAGGTCACCTCCGCCCTCATGTTCCTGCACCGCAATGGGGTCATCTACAGGTGACCTTTGACATTTTGAACCGGATGTCTTGAAAATGGACACAAACAATGTCAAGCCTTGTGTTATTTACCCTTGCTCTTTTGTTTAACTTACTTATTTCTTTCTGTCTTTCTTACTCTCTTTATTTATTTCTGCCTATTTTTCTTTATGTTCTCTCCTATGTTAGACTTTTTCTGTCTCTCTCTCTCTCTCTCTCCCTGTCTCTCCCTGTCCCTCCCTGTCTCTCTTTCTGCGTCTCTTGCCCCTATAAAAAATACTATGTAAAACTTGACAATTATGATTATGCATTGTTTTGCCTGAGCAAAGATTGAGAAATCGTCTATTTAACTGGAAGCTTAAGATTAGTAAAAATGTTGTCACCAACATCAGTGTACAATAAAGTTTGTAAAACTCAAACACTCTCGCCCCTCCTCAGGGACCTGAAGCTGGACAACATCCTATTGGACGCCGAGGGTCACTGTAAGCTGGCAGACTTCGGCATGTGCAAGGAAGGCATCATGAATGGGGTCACCACCACCACGTTCTGCGGCACCCCCGACTACATCGCCCCCGAGGTAAGACGGGCTTCGGAGGATCTCCTCCTACGCTTTTATCCAAAGAGACATACAAGCTTTTTGTATGCTTTTATTTATTTTTTCGATTTTCCGCCATTTCTAAAGTGACAGCTCAATAGAGTGTGTGCTAGACTAGTGTTGGAAAATCGCAAATCAGCAAAACTGCACAAGTCACCTTTGACCTGCATTTGAAACTGGGTTAGGAGATTTCCTCAGCATAACAGATGCAGGGGTTTTAAAACGGGTTACACCGCCTGCTCTGGACCAGGGCGGAAGGTGTGGTGGTATTTATCCTCCTCCTCTTGCCTCCTCCCTCCCTCCACATGACGTGGCGACTCCAGATCCTGCAGGAGCTGGAGTACGGCGCGTCGGTGGACTGGTGGGCGCTGGGCGTGCTGATGTACGAGATGATGGCGGGCCAGCCTCCGTTTGAGGCCGACAACGAGGACGACTTGTTTGAGTCCATCCTTCACGACGACGTCCTCTACCCCGTCTGGCTCAGCAAGGAGGCCGTGTCCATCCTCAGAGCCGTATGTGCCGTTGTCCAGTTGCTGTTCCACGTCTTGTTAACTTCCTGTTAACTTCTTGTTGCAGTCCTGATCATGTCTTGTTCATACCTTGTTCACTTCTTGTTCACGTCCTCTTCACATCTTGTTCACGTCCCATTTACTTTCTGTTTACTTCTTGTCCATGTCCTATTTACTTTCTGTTTACTTCTTGTCCATGTCCTGTTTACTTCCTGTTCCCTTCCTATTTACTTCCGGTTCACTTCTTGTCCACGTCCTGTTTACTTCCTGTTTAATTCCTGTTTACGATCTGTTTTCTTCCTCTTATCTCCCTCTCATGTCCTACTGATCTCTGCCAGTTCCTATCCACCTGATCTCTTCACCAAAAAAAAGTATTATTGATAATAAGAGAAACAATGCACATTTAAAACGTCCACAGATTGGTGCAGAGAAAGCGAAAATGTGGTGACCATGTTTTCTACGTAAAAAAGGGCAAAATGGCAAAACCCAAGGATAAAATGAATCAGAGACAAGCAGAAACAGGCAGCAGTAGGATTAACACCCAGACAGAGTGGATAACAGCCTGGCTGGCCATTAACCCGGTTCAACCACTCCGCTCCATACACCCCTCTGCCTCTCTCAACCAGTGGATGCGAAGTGGAAAGTTATTAATTCCTCACAGCTCTTTTTAGAGCCAATAAATGCTTTTTCATTCAACCTTCACTCCTGCCGTTAGTCACTGGCACACTCCATGAATGTGTTCTTCTGCCTGTCTGACTAAATCCTCTATTGTGTGGGTTTCTGTGTATTTAAATTAGCCCTGTTTTAACAACAAGTATCATAGCCCACTGTGGTCTTTTTCAAGGGTAACAATCGGACCCATATTTATACTCCAGTATGATATATTTATGGACTGATTATAGTTAGATTCAAACCACCCGGCAAATGCAGCCCTCCATTCCTCCTATCCAAATGTGAGGGTTGTGTGAGCTTTCAATTACAGAAACCTTTATTTGGACAAACGTGACATTCTACAATTCTAAATATATATTTTTTGTGTGTGTATGCATGCATAGTTCATGACTAAGAACCCGGCCAAGCGGCTGGGCTGTGTGGTGAGCCAGGGCTGTGAGGAGGCCATCAAGAACCACGCTTTCTTCAGGGAGATTGACTGGGTGCTGCTGGAGCAGAGGAAGGTCAAGCCCCCCTTCAAACCACGCATCGTAAGACACACACACACACACACACACACACACACACACACACACACACACACACACACACACACACACACACACACACACACACACACACACACACACACACACACACACACACACACACACACACACACACACACACACACACACACACACACACACACACACACACACACACACACAGCTTGCCTTGATGTTGGCAAAGTGCTTCTAAAGCTTCCACCCGAGTTCACCATGGCAGGTCTTGAACCCAGGTCCTGTTTGTTTCCACCAGCGCCAGTGATTTAGCCCACTCGACTGTAGGAAAAGCTAGCGTGGCCCTAGAGTCAAGCGGGGCACATTTATCTTCTTGCGTTGTGTTTCTTCTTCGGTGCAACTTGAGCTCATTGCAACCACGTTGCACACACAAACATGCGCGCATGTATGCACACGCGCACACATGGAAGTCTAAAAGGATCCAAACTACACCTAATTGTAGACGGGCCGTATTTTACGCCGTTGTATTTTATTCTGCCGTAAAATGTGTCGTTTTAATTGTTAAACTATAAATGGCGCGTAAAAAAGCCGTCCAAAATGCCGTCTTTTACGCCATTGTAGAGTTGAGGAAAGCGGCGTAAAAGTCAGCGTTTTGGCGCATTTTACGGCGTAATAAAATACAACAGCATAAAATGCACCGTTATGAAAGTTTAAACACCGTATTTTACATTGATTTTAATGAATACATGTCTACAATGAGGAGTAGTTTTGACCCTTTTGGCTTTTTATACCCACACACACACACTATGGAAGATGCGTTGTGCATCTCTCACAGTTTCTGTCTCTTTCTGTATGTCTCTCTCTCTACCTGTCTGTCTGTGTGTCTGTGTGTGTGTCTCTCTCTGTCTCTCTCTCTCCCTGTCTGTATCTCTCTCTCTCTCTTTGTTTGTCTCCATCCATCTCTCTGTCTCTATCTCTGTGTCTCTCTCTCTCTCTCTCTCTCTCTCTGTCTCTCTCTCTGTCTGTCTGTCTGTCTGCAGAAGACAAAGCGCGACGTGAACAACTTTGACCAGGACTTCACCAAAGAGGACCCGGTGCTGACGCCCACTGATGAGGTCATCGTACGCCAGATCAACCAGGAGGAGTTCAAAGACTTCTCTTACTGCGCGCCCGACCCAGAGACACAGACTTAGCGCACACACACACACGCACACACACACACACACACACACACACACACACACACACACACACACTCACACTCACACACACAAACACGCTCACAACAAACACTTGCTCACAATTGTGCACTCAATCCTTTACTTTTCAAACTAGTTGTTAATTTTTCAATATTATTTACAGCTGTGTGTGGTTCTTGTTGCCTGGCTTTATTATAAATCTATGAATATGCACACTTGCACACGCTGGCAAACCAACACACAACACACATTTATATATAACAATCAAGCACACTGATCCACATGCACAAATGCACAATATGCACACTTTCGCTCACTGTTAATTAAAACTTACAACATGCACACATAACACACAGACACCCTGCTTCTCTCCCTGACGCCTGCAGGGACATGGATTGTCCACTAGGGGTCACGGTGGCAGGGGCTTGTACATAGCCTGTTTTGAGTGGCTGTATCGTGTTTGATATCGTCTGCTAGTGAAACCAGGAGAGTGATGACGCATGGACAAACTCCCTATCTGTGTTCTACTGTTGTTATTGTGGACCAGTCCGGCCCTCTGAAACATACCATTTGTGCAATATTATGTGTTTTGTTCGATTCTTTTTTTTGTCCTTCTGGATTTGTATTATTATTTTCTGCCTCAAATTGTGTTCTGTTACACTGTGGTATGATTGAGTCCATAACTTGTCTGTGTCTGTTGTTGATTTATGATTTGGGATTTTATTGCTTATTGTTATTTATTTATTTTGCTTTGCTGTTTTCTAATAACTTTCCATCACGTCTCCTCTGGTTGCATGTGTGTTATCTGCCGTTGACTGATTCTGTACAGCTCCCCATGGTAGCACAGATCAAGTGGCTCATCACTGTGCACACACACACACACACACACACACACACACACACACACACACATACACACATGCATACGCACACACAAACACAGACACAAACACACACACACAAACACACACACACACACACATACAAGCACTCATTCACACACACATGCGCATGCGCACCCACACGCACACACACACACACACTCAAACTGTATTGTATTATCGTATTCCTTTGATTAATTCTGTCCTCTGTATAGTGTGTGTGAGCTGAAGATACAGGCTATTGAACTAATTATGCGGAGCAGAGCTTTGAGGGCCATCCAACGCTGAGGCAAGTCCTCCGGGGGTTGCCCCACCACTTTTAGTATTTCAATTTTGTCAAAGTTTCAACGTTACGTTAACCTTTCCGTTGTGTGCATGTATGCACCATTTTTTGTTGTTGCTAAATGCACTCATCTCTGCAGGGGATGAGCACTGTAGCTTTTTCTTTCTCACTGGTGTGAAACCCTCATCCTCGTCACCGCCCTTTGCATAGCTGCCGTCAGTATTCTCTGCTCCTATTGGTGCAGTGTTAAGCCCGCTCCCTTTTTAAAATTGCCATTTCACTTAGCCAAAATTACTTGTCTACTTGAGTCTTTTTTTCCAACAATACTTTCATGCTTTCAGTTTGCAATTTCTCTTTTTTATTATTATTATTATTACTATTATCATATTATTATTATTATTATTATTACAAATTGTATGTGGAGGAACTGTTTGTGTACAATATTATAACTACTACTATAGGCCTGTTACAGCCGAGTTACAGGACATTCACCAGCTGAATTACCTCTCATTATACACACACATGCACACACACAATCACACACCCCATTTCTCTCCCAGTTTCTCTATCAATCAAACACACACATTCACACCCCCCCCCGCCCCCCCCCCCCCCCCCCCCCCACACACACACACACAAAGAGGACGTGTGTGTGTGTGTGTGTGTGTGTGTACTGTACAGTGTTCTCAATGTGAACTGGTTTCTCAGTGTGCAGTAGTTGGTGTGTAGTGAAGCTTTGTGCACCATGGGGTATTAGGGCCCTCCCCCTGGTGGTCACATTATCTTACTCTGTGCCAAAATGTAGTGCAACAGGCAGGCTCGCTCTGCCTGCTCCGACTCCAAGACAAAAATAAAGAAAAACGTTAATAAAAACAGTGAGCTGTCACATCAGCGACCCTGTTTGTTCGTGTCTTCCTCTCTCTGTGGCTAATTTTGGTTTGCTGGCTTTCTCTGTAGGCTGATGAGGCAGTCAGGATGTGATTTGATTCTGATTATGACACCTATTGTACGTGTTAGCTGCAAGAGGGTCAGTAATGTGTGTGTGTGTGTGTGTGTGTGTGTGTGTGTGTGTGTGTGTGTGTGTGTGTGTGTGTGTGTGTGTGTGTGTGTGTGTGTGTGTGTGTGTGTGTGTGTTAGTGGGATGGGACCTTCCGTCTCAAGTTGACCTAACAAATTCCTAATTGTAATATAAGCCATGGTTGGTGGGTGGGGGCGCGCAGTAGTGAAGCACATTCACACATTTGGAGACTCGTGGTGAGGCCATCTGCACTTCCGCCAGCCGGGATGCTAAGTTTGCACCACTGGGACCACTCGCGTTGCGACATTCACATCCCCTTTACAGCTTCTCGCTGATCTGGCGAGGCGCCGAGATTGATGTGACGAGCTGTGACCAGGCTGCTAATTGCAACACAGCAGAATCTTCCACTGGGAATACCCGCCAACAACCCAACTTTTATCACAACCAACGGCAATATAACTTTTTTTTTTAAAGATAATATGAAAACGGACAGAGAAAGGAGAAGGTAAGGACCACGTGTACTAATTGGAAGCGGACATTGTATAATTATTATACATGTGTCAGTTACTATGCTGTGTACAGCGGGGAGGCAGAGCAAGGTAAGGTAACAAATGGATTTGAGGTTAAAGTTGCGATTTCACTTGCCACAATTAGTTATATTGTTAGTAGTACATTTATTTATTACATTAAAATATGGCGCGTGGTTCATAATCCTAATTATAATTATAAACATGTAGCCTACAGAAATGTGTAATTATGACTAATTATACAATTATATTTCAAACCGTTATGATTGTGCTAGTAAAATAAACGAACATTCTAAAAAATTTTTTTATTAAGCACATTTATAATGAACTATATTCAATAATTCAGTTATTATTAGATCATTCCAATTTGAAAGTACGAGGTACAGGTGTTATTTGTCTTCCCCCCCCCCCCACCCCCCCCCCCCCCACTACTTGCATCGTTACTCCTTCCTCCAGGGCGATCAGCTGCGAGGCAGCGCGGAGCAGACGGAAGAAAGAGGCTGACGTGTTTACAGATTTAGCGCATCTTCTGCCCCTGTCGCCCGACCTGGTGGCTCACCTGGACAAACCCTCGATCCTGCGACTCACCATCAGCTACATGCACACAAGCACGCTGCTCACAGGTAGGCTCCATCAGAAAATAAAAAGCCAAATAATAAATAATCAAGTGAAATGGATTCCAAGTGTCTATCTGGGTTTCAGAGGAATGTAGCCTATGCCTTGTATTGTGTTTGTATTATAGTTGTACAGAGCCATCATAAAGGCTGTCAACAACAATACCCCCTCTACCATATATGTGCCAGTGTACCTCTAGTTATAATGGAAATAAGCGTTTCAAATAATCATGAAGTTCACCATATATATATTTTAAAAGGAAATAAAAAATAAATAAACTTGCTGTTATTATACCTTTGGACAGCTTTTTAATGTGCTATATATAATATTATAAAATTATTATTATACATTTTCTCATGTTAACCTCTGTTAGGATTTGTGTGTGTGTGTGTGTGGTTGTGTGTGCATGTGTGTGTGTGTGTGTGTCCGGTGTGCGTGCGTGCCTGTGTACCTGGTGTTAACACATCAGATATCAGTGTTGTGAGCAGGTTTTGATGCTGAATGAAGCTTGTTGAACCCCTTCTATAATTACTCATAGAGGACACTAGAATCAATATCTAATAGATATATTTCATTATCCATGACCCACTACCTTTAACCGACTCCATTCACTGGTTCAGACTATGCTACTGGTAGCTGGATGTCTGGGAGAGACACGGGGAGTTACCGATGTTCAGTGTCCGTTGTGGAGGAGGAGAGTCGGAAGAAGTGCCGAGAGGCCAAGCTGAGGAGCTGGGGGCTGACGCAGGGGGAGGCTGAGCTGTACCTGGGGGTCTCCGAGGGCTTTCTGCTGGTGGTCTCCACCAAGGGAGACATGGTGTTCCTGTCTGATAATGTTTCCAAGCACCTCGGCCTGACTCAGGTGCATGCACACACACACACACACACACACACACACACACACACACACACACACACACACACACACACACACACACACACACACACACACACACACACACACACACACACACACACATTTAGATGCTTTCGTTTTTTTCCGTTAATAACAATTTCTGGGTATTTTGTATGCCCTTCTGCTTTTTAATACCAAACTAATGAATAGGCTTCTGTCAAATGTACCACATTGTAAGATGTATATGTTCATAAGTCAACAGTAGCACTGACACACACACACACAAACACACACACACAAACACACACACACACAGACATACATTCAGCAGCACTTCCTGCCGTGGTTTCGAGGAGGATTGAGGTTTTCTCGGTATAATGTTTTTTTTGACACACAGGTGGATCTGATTGGACACAGCTTGTATGACTTTTCCCATCCTTGTGACCACAAAGAAATTGGAAATAACCTCTGCATATCAGGTGTGTGTGTGTGTGTGTGTGTGAGGGTATGTTAGTGTGTGTGTGTTTGTGTGTGTGTGTGTGTGTGTGTGATGTGTGTGTGTATGTGGACTATAACTGGCATTGCTAAAAAATGTGACGATAGATTTCCTATCCACCCAAAATACTAGGCTTATGTATGAAATACATTGACAAAGAAGATCACTAGACATTTTCTCTATATGTTTATTTTATTTTAGTTAGTTTCGTAAACACACTAAACAGTTTCATTTAGTTTCGTAAAGCCATGTTTTTATCTTTATTTCAGAACATAAATATTTTGTTCACTCCTAGTTTTCGTAATTTTGTTAGTTTTTGTAAATGATAATAACCTTGGTGTGTGTGCTACTGCGTTTGTGTGCTATTTGCATGCCTATCATTGTACAACAACTAACAAATACACATTCAACAGAGACTATTGATTTCCGACTATTGTTCCTCTTATTGCCATTAAGTTTGTAACTCTACGTTGGTTTCAGGGGACTGCTGTTGGGCCGTAAAGAGAGACTTTGTCATGAGGATGAAGAGCACTTTGACACACAGAGGAAGAACCACCAACATCAAGTCTGCATCTTGGAAGGTTAGTTAATAGGGATTGGTTAAAATGATTAGCATACGTGATTAGTACACCGTTTTTTTTTTTTTCACCAACCTGTGTTTACTATTTTATCACTAGTCTATGTTTGTGTTTTGGAAACGTAGATTTTGTTACTCGCTGCAATAGGCATTGTATGGTTTGGTTGTTTTCAACCTCCTGTGGAAGTAGCTTTTTATGCAACTCACACCAAAGTAGCATACAAAAGTAACAGACCCATAATTATTTTAGTTTAATTAGTGTTTGTCCTACGATAGTGCCTCTGTGAAAAGGGTATATTGGCTAATATAATGTAGTTCTAGTTAGTCCAACAGCAGTAGCTAGCAATTACAATTACCACCAAATGATGATTACCGCCCCTAATAGTAATCTATTGGTTAGTTGTATACTGGTGGGTGTTTTTTGCTTATATATTTTACAAATTGGCTAATGATTGTCCCTTTAAAAGCAAAATAAAATTGAATTTACGAATGTGTTTTGAACCTAAAATCCATAACTTGTGCATTGACAGTCTTCCTCCTAGGAGTGAGGCTGTAGTTAGCATTTAGCTGCACTATCATACACTATACTACAACAAAGTTCAGGTATCTCTTCCTTTCATATTATTAAAAAAACGAATTTTCAATAAACATTCAAAACTTATTTTTATCTTCTCGATGTGTGGGTGCCTGCCCGTCTGATTGGTCCAGGTTCTGCACTGTGAGGGCCGCATGAAGGCGTGCATGTCCTCCTCCTCCTTTTCTTTCTTCTCCTCCTCCTCCACCTCCTACCTCCTCCTGAGCTGCAAACCCCTGCTCCTCTGCCACCGACTGGTCATTACACACACCTTCACCAGCCAGCACCGCCTGGATCTGAGGTTCACGCACTGCGACCACAGGTGATACCTTTAACACATCAATACAGATAAAAACCTATCTATCTCTACTTGTACAGACATGGTCAAACCGTTGTCAATTGTTAAGCACGTTTTAAAGAAAGATGTTTGTAATAGCTACATCACAATTTGTTTTATTTGACTGTTTATATATGTATGTGTGTATGTGTATATATATGTGTGTGTGTGTGTGTGTGTATGTTTATATATATGTGTGTGTGTGTGTGTGTGTGTGTGTGTGTGTGTGTGTGTGTGTGTGTGTGCATGTGTATATATGTGTGTGTGTGTGTGTGCGTGTATGTATATATATATATATATATATGTGTGTGTATGTGTGTGTCAGAGTGAAAGCTCTGTTAGGCTACAGTCCTGAGGAGCTCCAGGGCCGCTCCCTCTACCAGCTGTGTCACATACTGGACACCAACCACCTCACCAGGAGCCATCAGAACCGTGAGTCCTCCTCGTTAACACTCAATACTCAACACCTGACATGTCTCGTTATCCACCTGTCTTTCTCTCTGGAAGTTTCTGTCTCTCTCTCTGTAACTCTCTCTCTCGCTCTCTCTCTCATTCTTTCCAACTCCTTTATCTCACTTTCTGAGTCTCTCTTTTTCTCTCTCTGTAGTTCTCTTTCTTTCTCTCCCCCTCTCTATCAGTCTTCCTGCATATCTTTCTCTTTCTATCTCGTTCTCTCTCTTGCTCTCTCTCATTATCTGTAAGTATTGCTCTCTCTCTTCTCTTGCTCTTTGTACGTTTTGGATCTCCCCCTCTCTATCTGTAAGTCTTCCTTTTATATCTTTCTCTCTCGCTTTCTTTCTTTCTTTCTCTGTTGCTCTCTCTCTCTCTCTCTCTATGTGTAAGTATTGCTCTCTCTCTCTCTCTCTGTAATTCTTGCTCTCTCACTCATTCTCTCTCTCTCAATTCAATTCGAAGGGCTTTATTGAATCAGAATCAGAATCAGAGTTGCTTTTATTACATCTTAACGTAAGTACGCAAGAGTAAAATTCTTAGGCTTGGATCCTCAACAGTCACATAGCAGCATCAATACAAGATCACAATAACAAAGTAGGTAATAATAAATAACAATAAGTAGCAACATCAATACAAGTGTTCAGGTGGTAGTGGTACCAGCCACGGTGGTATTGAAAAAAATAAAAAATAAAATAAATAGATAAATAAATAAATACAATAAAATGCTGTGCAAAATACAGAACACTATAATGCAGATAATCAAATAATCGGTTGTTGTTGTATTGGTATGGTAAACACTGCCACAGCACATAAAAAGATTACAAAATACTCTCTCTTTCTCCCCCTCCTCTCTGTAGTGCTGTCTATGAGCCAGTCGGTGAGTGGTCAGTACAGGATGCTGGTGCGGGGTGGAGGCTACGTGTGGGTGGAGAGCCACAGTGCCCTCCTCAGGGCCGCATGTCCCAGAGTCTCCACCCAAAGCTCCAGCCAAAGCTCCATCCCACCTGCCTGTATCTTCTCCATCACCTACATCCTCAGGTAGGAGCACAGCTTCATCCCAAACATCACCCTATTTTTTTTTTTAAAGGTAAGGTTGTAGGTGAAAACACCTGTGAAAAGAACAGGTGAAGAACATTATGGGTCCGTTGATTTTGGGATGGCAGTGCACCATTATGGGCTCAACTAGTCAATTGACTAGATCATGCTGGTGCTGTGACGGAAATAAATAAAACCAAAGACCAAATGATACAATTACAGGAACGGGAAGTTACTTTACCCTACTATTGACGACCCGTGAAGAAGGTCCTTTTCATATAAAATGTTTAAATCTATCCGCCCAGATTTCCACAAAATCAGTCTGTTTGACTGTATTAGATATTCATTAATTTAATATTAATTATATATGCAATTTAGCTTTTTAATATATATATATGTTACTGTGCTAATATGGAATTGTGTGTACCTGTCTGTGCGTGTATGTGTGCACATGCATGTATGTGTGTGTGTGTTTGTGTTGGGTGTGTGGTGTGTGTGTGTTTGTGTGTGGTGTGTGTGTGTGTGTGTGTCACAGCGGTGTGTTGGAGCCATCTCTCCAGCTGTCGTTGGACCAGTCTGACTTGAGACATGTGACCTGACCAGGTGACCTGACCATGTGACCTGACCAGGTGACCTGACCATGTGAGCTGACCGTCCACTCATGGAGCTCACAGTCGCTCTGTAATATTCTCACAGCATGCTCCCTGGCTGCCCATCATTGGTTATTTTTGTAATTTCAATGCATAAAATCCAAATAAATCTACCCAAAGAGTCCAGAATGTTAAATCTCACAGACCGAGGAAATAACAATTGAGATACTACGCCACATTGAATGGTTCAAGGTCCAGTGTGTAAAATTGAGGTAGCCACTAGCAGTGAGGTTGCAGATTGCAACCAACTGAATCCCCCCCTCACCCCTTCCTTTCCAACGACTACGGTGGCATGTACTGGCCTGCATGGTGTAAGGTGCCAGTAGATGCTTCCAAAATGATGTGAACGTCTACGACAGCAGCGAGTAGCCAAAGGTCAAGTGATGAGGATGTTTGATCGATTTATGAATTGTATTTAGTTATTTATACAAAATGTAAATGTCAATTTAAAACTATAGTTCATAACCTTAAGGTAAAGGTTATTTAACAATGAACGCAATTTTTCATTGCGGTTTTTTCCGACGTCAAGAAAATAATTACAAATCATGGAACTGAATGGGACTGTGCCGCGATTTCCATTTTGCGAAAAAGAGACACAAAGTTTCAAGGTCCAAGGTTCCAAGGTCAATATTTCACGGCTTATTAGCATGCGAATAAATCAGTTTAACCAATCCCACTCAGGTATCTTTGTCATAGTCACCATGGACACGTAAATGTTGTAGGACATGGCAGAAGTAACAGCCTTCTACGTTTCTCACACACAGTCCTCTTATTGCATCCATAGTGGTAAACTACTTTCATAGACCTATAATTATCGCTATCTGTTATCGCTTATTATAACACTCGTACACAATGACGGTACTAAAAAAGAATCACAAATGGGTAGTAGCCATAGGGATAACACACCCCACTCCTTCCTACAACTCTTAGCCTAAAACACATTTTCTTAAAAAGGCGTTCTCTCTAGAACTGTTTGTCATTCTGGGCTACTGCATAATCATGGCGCAGCAACATGGCAGCCTCCGTGGAAGATGGACCCGCTCCCCACGTTAATATAAAAGGCTCAAACTGAGGTAACGAAAACACAGTGATTCTTATTTTCATGGGATTATACACTAATTAAAACATACTTCTGGATCTTATATTCCATTTCTGCCAAGTCCGTTCCGTTAGATGCCACTAAATTCTACACACTGGACCTTTAACACTAATAGTGAGACCATATAAAAAATAAAACATAAATTTTGTTCGGTCAGCAATGACTACATAAACTTCAAAGCAGCTCAGGTCTTTTTGATCAATTAACAGTTTAAATGTGCATTATTTTGCCAATAGAGATAATACTACATGTACAATACAATAACAATACAATAACAGAAAACATTTTGTAAACAACAAACAATAAATTATTACCAAAATACTGACAAATTACTTTTTGAGAAGCACTTACTGCGATGGGCTATAGGAGCAGCTTGCCCTTCACGTCTCTAAACTAAATACATTCATTATATAATAGGTGAGTTCCATCATTTTGCAATTAAACCACCAATCTTATTTCAACTTTCTTCCCCAGATACTAACTATGGTTGATTACACATCATGAAAATGTACCAAGTCTGTCACATAGTACAAGTACAAAGATTTAGGTATATTTATGCAATTTGATTGTTTCCTGGTGAAACAAACACTTCCCCTCTTACATTTAGGCAGCACGAAGAACTAAGAACCAACTCTTAGAATACTACACTACAACGTGGCTGAGTTTTAGACAACGGTTTGCCAGAATTCGATGTGAAACCATGGAAACGGAACAAAACAATTACTGCACAACCACTTAAAATGTAGCACTCAAAAATGGTTCTCACACAAGCATTTGTTTGGTTTCGTGGCATCTTCTGTACACATGTCAGTGCTCTCTAGAAGGAAAGAGGAAAGAGGTCTACAGTGTATAGCCTGTGGTTTAGAGGCAGTTGCGGGCTGGGGTGGAGACATCTGTAGTCTGTCTTCTTCTATCAGTCACCTGACGACCTCTGTTTGACCCCTCTGGTCCCAAAACTCACTTCCTGCATAGGGTTGCTCTCCTGGGTAGTCACTTAACACATCACTGGTTTTAACGCTGACATGCATATGCTGGTCTGTACGCCCACACACACACACACACACACACACACACACACACACACACACACACACACACACACACACACACACACACACACACACACACACGCATACACACTATCCGCTAAAGATGCTGATCTGACGAAAAGAGGTAGAGAAATTCGAAACAAGTCTAAACCAGTTTTCTGAATACAAACACGAAGATTCTCGTGGGAACTTTTTAAACGTTTTACCTTTCACACCCCATCCTCACAGCACAAACCACTTCCCTCTATGAAATCTGCATAGACACAATAGTAATCTCTTGCTCGCTCTCTCTGTCACGCAAAGACACGCACATGTATAACTAACCACTGTTTTTTTATATCTATAGCTCTGTATTTGACTTTAATGGAAATTGCAGAACACAAACACACGCACGCATCCACTACACACACACACACACACACACACACACACACACACACACACACACACACACACACACACACACACACGCAAACACACACACCACACGTTGTTCTCAATGAACAACAAACAAAGGCTGGATCCAAAATGCAGTAACTTTCTGATAACCCTTTTCCATAAGCTTTACCAAATCATAATGTAGCATATTAGTTTATGTAGGCCACTCGATTGGTAACACTTTTCAGTTAGCATTTTATTATTATTTTCTATATATGCAAAATGTATATTGTCTATACAAAATGTACATTTTGGGGTTTGGTACAGGTTCTCCATTGAGTTATGGGGCGATTTCTAATGGTAGAATTTTCCTAAATATTAGCTGATCTATGTAGAGAAAATGCTGCGTGCGCCATCCTGTGTTGGGTCATTGCTAGTGACCGTGTTCTTTTTTCCATGTAGTGTTGAGCCTAACCCAGTAGGAGGCAGCGGTGCATACATTGCAAAAAAGCGCCTCCAATAAGACTACCCTTAGTATACAGAACTTATTTTGTCAAAAGTGAAATTGTCCCTATATAATATAACAATATATAGTAGTGTTGGACATTTTTATAAATTAATTGCACTGTACTTTATTTGTTATAGACCTTTTTTAACAGATTATTATTATTAGTTTATTTCATAATAGTTTGGCGCAAATATTTTCATCAATAGTAATAAACGCAAATCACACAAACGATGTAAACTGATTTGAAGATTTGGATTTAGCAATATTGAATACAAATTTGTATTCGATACTGCTAAATCCAAATCTTCAAACTGAACTCAATATTGTACATAATGAGAAGAGCTATAGGTGTAACCTGGTTACACTGGCAAACAAAATACAGGCTTCTGCAAGTTTGTAGGCCTGAAATTCTTGCACTGTCTCTAAAGGTCACCTTGACAACCAACACAGTCATCACAAAACAGGAAATAGCAGGATAGCAAACTGCTGATACATGAATATATGATATGCAGAACATATATGTATGTAATAATATGAATATTGAATAGCATTTATATATTTTCAAGAAACGTCAACTTCACAAAGAGGTAGAGAGCGTTCAAAATGCAAGGGGCAACCACCCAGTGAGATAGGAGAGAACTTAAGAAGAATGTGCAGGCAGTCAAATCATGATAAACCCGTGTGTGCGATAAAGAGAGACAAAGACGCCATTACTCAGGATGTCCATACACTCATGTAGAATCATCAATACCACCAAGCCTTTCCAAAGGTGAGAAGGGGGTATCCAACATGGATGTATAATAAGGAATACCACCAGTCCTACATCTTGTCCCTTAAAATAGCATTGCAAACCCCCTCCCCTCCAAAACCCTTAAATTCATACACTTGTTTAAAGAAACACTCATCCACCTCCCCTCCCCCTCCAACACCACCTCTCCCCCCTCCCTTACAGTTGGTGGGTGTTGTCGGACAACTGGCCAATGACTGGACGGCAGGCCACCTTTGAAACACTGACAATGATAAATCACTGCTAGTCACTGCCAGTGGAAAACAAGAGGAGTAGGAAATGGAAGGAGAAGATCAAAACGTTGTGGTGAATATAAAAATAAAATAAAAAGAGAGGACAGTTTGATCCTCACAGCAGAAAATATAATAAAGAGCAACGCAGCCAGCCAGAGTAACACGCAGCTAGAGAAACACACAGACATATAAAGGAGGGTGTTAAGTGGTTTTGTCAAATGGCAACAGTTTTTATCGCCCTAATGCAATCATTGACATTTGTGCTTCTAAAATGAATGGATTACTACTTGGCGGTTGGCTGAATGATCTCTAGAAGGTTAATGGAGGAAGACACAAACATGTGCGTAAAGTGAGAGTGAGATGAGAGATGTATTCACACTCACACACACAGCACAAGCACTATCTGGAAGATTATGTGGAATATAATAAAACAATAAAAGATGAGTTTGACTGAGGTCCAAACTTGACAGACAGACACACACACACACACACACACACATACACACACACACACACACACACACGCACACACACACAAGCCAGATCTTTATGGTAGTGTTGTTCATAATTATTGCACCATTTCTTACCACAAGCACATATTAGCTGCTGAGAGAGAAAAGTATTCAACTGGTATGGAGTAGAACATCAGTTGGCTATCAATTTAAAATCACAACCATGATACTTCCTGTCACTATGAGAGAAAAAAAGAGAATAATTATGAATTAATTATTGTTTGTGTCGTGTTTTTTTACTAATACAAGTACCTTATTAACACCATAACTTCGGTCTTATGATTTGGAGAAGCTGTAATACATGTATTTTCAAATGTAATTTTCTTATTAGGTAGCCTTTACCATTCTGGAATATCTTAGTATGGAAGAGGTATTTGTGTCATCACAATGAATGTATTTCCTACCATAAACTCACGTGAATAATGATAGCAATGGATCTTCTTAGTTCGGTTAAAGGCATTAAAGTCTGATTTGGTATCTTATTTGTATGACTTTGCCATAAGCTTGGACAGATTGTCTACCTTCAGTTATAAACAAAAATCGCCACCAATGTCTCTTGAAGGAGGTTGTGTCACATGTGTGTATGTATGTATGTATGTATGTATGTATGTAGGCTACAGAAATCCTTTGTTCCCATGATGAAGTGTAAACGCATGTTATTACTCATCTGATAACACCGTTCCATCGCGCTCAAACAGGTTGCATTGCGCAACCCTCTATGTGTTTGTGCAAGTGTGCCTTGCATACTGGTCTATTTGTCCTAATCTTATCTTATGTACAGAGTCCACAGGTGTTGGCCTGCATGGGTCAGGGGCTTCACTCTTGTCACCTGCTCTCAGTGGCTCTTCTGTAGGAGAACCACTTTGGGTTCTTCACCAAAATCAGGTGTCAAAATCGGTACCATGGCTTTTTGTAAAGATCGGGAGTGCCATCTTAAAAGGAGAACCATCACGCCCGGCTATTTTCTAATATAAGAGAGTGCTGCTTCATATGCATCTTTTGAATTAATCCCGGTCTGCAACATCCACTTTGTTTCCGCGAAAAAGTTGGGTAAAAGGTGGACCATTGATGTCATTGGTCCGGGATTTGCTTTCTCCTTTGGTTCGATCGGGGGAAAATGACGTCAATGGTCTGAATCGTACACGGTTCACGTCATCGAGGCAATCAATAGAAGAACTAGAAACATTTATAGAGGCAGTGGATCGCACAGGTCCTACAATCTCCTGTTAGCGATATGCTTATACGTTCCACTCTTTGTGATTAAAGTACCTTATTACGCTGAGTACCTCTGAGCGCAATAACAAAAGCAGCAGGTGTACTCATCAGCCAATCCACCGATAGGCTGATGAGTACACCTGCTGCTTTTGTTATTGCGCTGAGATATGGACGGTTGTCTCAGGCACAGACCCACGGTCACTGCCTTGTGTTCTCGCTACAGCAAGAACCTGTCACCTAGAACCAACCTGCCAGACCTCTCTCACTCTCTAGCCCCAAGACACCTCACGCATGGTCACTTGGTCGCAGATAACTGCAAACACACACACACACACACATGCGCGCGCAAGAACACACAAGGGCACACGCACACTTGTGTACACACACACACACACACACACACACACACACACACACACACACACACACACACACACACACACACACACACACACACACACACACACACACACACACACACACACACAGGGTTGCTAATGAACATCAAATGAAGGCTGGAACCAAAGTGCAGAAAATCCAACTTGAAATCAAATTCACGGTGTCTGTATTAGCATTGAAGTGTCTGTGTGGCCATCTTCCAAATAAGTCCACACTAAATCATCAGATCGTAAATTCTACTTTTATAAATTAATTGCTAGCAGCCATAAATATCAACAGGTAATAACGATAGCCATAAAATAATACTAGAGTTCCCACTGCCCCAACCCCTGTATTTGGCTGATCTATGATCATCATGCTGATGCCAGCAAAGATAGGAAAGAAACAGTTAGGAGACAAAGAAACAAAGTACAGAACCTGCGCTAATGAATGGCCAGACCTGCAAAGCTGACATGTTGCGAAAATAAATAAATGTATGTGCCTATTTATCCCAGATATAAAACATATATAACAATTTAAATACTTTCCTTTACACATATGGTGGTTTCTACCTTTATCAGTGTAATTGAAATAATGATTTCAATTTCCTCTCATTCTTTGGAATCGATAGTGGTGCAGCAGACTCAAGAGCGCACTCTAGTGGTGGCTTGCAGCGGGAGCGCGCACATCTGTGACCCTCCTACTCTGCGTCGTTCATCCCCACGAAGCCCACCGCTGCCTCTTAAAGCAAGCAGACACAGTATGTCATTCTCTACTTTGCCAGAGGACGAGCCACGGTGAGGAGCTACTGTGGCATTTTACCCACCCTACCCCCAGTTGCCATCCCATAGTGTCCGTTGTTTTGTTTCGTTTTTGCACTTTTAGTTTACGCGTATAGCTAGTTAGCCCTCAACCATGTACAGGTATTTCGGGGAGCTCCTCACTCGCTCCGCGGGTAGTGCTCTGGCCTCGGGGTGCGTGGACTCTGCTCTGCCCGCTTCCTCGTCTCTGCTGCGGGTCCGCCACTATGCCGACGCCGCGGACAAGCCCGACGATCCCAATTTCTTCAGGATGGTCGAGGGCTTCTTCGACCGCGGAGCTTCCATCGTCGAAGACAAGCTGATCGAAGACCTGAAGACCCGGGAAACTCCCGAGCAGAAGCGAAACCGTGTGCGGGGCATCTTGCGCATCATCAAGCCCTGTAACCACGTCCTCAGCGTGTCTTTTCCCATCAAGAGGGATAACGGAGAGTGGGAGGTGGTGGAGGGCTACCGGGCCCAGCACAGCCAGCACAGGACACCCTGCAAAGGGGGTAAGAACCTCCAGACCACTGACCGATAGCTTTAGGCAGGCACTGTTTGTATAACTTAGTTAGCACTAAAACAAGCCAGGGAGTATGGTTAACGCAGCCTTCCAACCCGTTGCTTATGTGTCAGTCGTGCATTTATTCTGTTATCTATGTAAATGCCCTAAACGTGTTTCCCATGCCCTCCCATTTCACCCAGCATGTTTTGAAGTCACATTGTCGAGTGACCTTCTTCTACACTTGTGGCTGTACTGCACTTCAGCTACTTGGCTATTTGCTAAGCTAGCAAAATGTTGTTATGATGAGCCTTCCCCCACCAACACAGTCACCCACCTACATTGGTCTCTCCATTGCCCTTTTATACGTTTTAGCGCTAGTCGAGTGTGTCGAATGAAATTACCTTTTGAACTTCTGCTATTTGATGGTGGCGTATTTTGACCACACATTTGTATGCACCAAGGCTAAATATAATATTAAAAGTATCTGCCTGGTGATGAACCATACGTGGGTTGTGGTAAGAGTGCATGATGCTGTTTTTCAATGGGCATTGTAGCCTGGCATTGGTTGCTGAATGTGATCTACAAAACACATGCTGGCCTCATTGTTTGGCTGTTGCCAACTTTCGTTGACCGCTGAAACATTACATTAGTAGCCTTTGACAAGCAGCAGTATATCAGACACGTGGTTATGATGAACTGAACCCGTAATGTACGTTTTGAAGTGTTAAGTGTACTTGGAAGGGATTTTTTTTGCAGTTCAAGGTTCAAAGCAGGGACATTATTAGAGATTGCAGCAGTGCACTCTGGGTGAATGGGAGGGGAAGGGGTGGTTGTGTGTCTGGCACTGCTATTTGTCAGTTGTTTGGATTTGGGGGAGGGTCCTGTAATAAGATGGAGGGGGGGGGGGGGGGGGGGGGGGGGGGAGAGAGAGACACCCAAGATATTCTCAGTTCTAGAAAGACATTCGTGTCATTCAGAGTTCTTGACTTGTTTGAATGAATGACGTTCATTTGACACTGGGCTGGTGTTAATGGTTTGACAAAGGTTTCCGTTGCACACAACGCTATGCTTTTTTAAATGTCCTTGGAGCGTTGATAATGTGATGTTTTGTTATTTTAGTACACTCTCCATAATGGACTGGTTTCAAGTTCCCAGTCTGTCGTGATTAAAACATTGTACCCAACATAACTGTTTGTAAAATCCAAAAATGCGACTATAATAAGGGCAACTAGGAGGCTACGTCACATGGTACAATATAATTACAGATGGGTAAGTTACCTAAAAACCGCCACATCCTTCATACACAAGTTGCTTTTATTTATTAAGTAGTCATAAATACCCCCCCCCCCCCCCAAAAAAAAAGACTCATGATTTCCTGTACAAAAAGAGGAATGTTATAAGTAAAGAACAGTCTTTTTTCAAAGATTAATAATTGACCATAGACCTTTACACTTTGCTTCTTCGGTGAGGAAATAAAGTGCAAAGGCTATGTTCCTTCTGTGTGTCTGTGTGTGCAACTGTACCACTACGTGTGTTTGAGGCAGGCGGTTTCAGAGTTTCCATGATGCGCTGTGCAGCCACTCCACAAAGTTGTGTGTGTGTGGCCACACAGGCCACCACGCCCATGGAGGAGAAGGAGAAAATAAACGAGGGAAAAGTTTGAGTTTGGTCTGCTATTTAATCCGTCTCCGTTCAGGCCAGCCGTACTGTTCTAACTCCCCCTCTGGATCGCATGATGATTCGGAGATGTAGCAGGAACCGCTATAGCATAATAGGAACTCATGGAGGTTTCGTTATGAGAGTGGCTAATTCTGCCATTTGGGGTTTTCGAATTGCAACTGCCACTATCGTTTTTGGAGTACCATTTAACCTTGGTTCACCATAAAGGCCCTGATATCGGCCCCTCGTGTTTTATTTTTCGAGTGCACTTCGGTTGACTTTTTTCTGAAAACTCCCCTCAAACAACCCTTTGTTGGAAAATCAACTCGGGACTGACCTCACTGTAAATGCAGACTCCGCTGTTTTGTATTTGTATAACTTCCTCACATCCGTTTAGAAGAACTGTCTCTTCCCCGGTCTGTTCCGTGAGATGGCTGTGGTGCATAGTGTGCACGTACTCCGGGCTGTGGCAGCGGCGGAGCGGTGACCAGTTGTGTGGATAAGGAAAAGCCTTTTCCGTACATTACACACACCCTCTCGTAATGCTATTTAGTGGCTTTGGGTTCCCCCTGGTAAACCAGTGGAGAGCGAAGAATGAAAGGACCTGAATGACGGCCGCCCTGTATTCTACTTTAGTGGGAGGGGCTTATCATATGTGTACTCTAAAAGTGTGTGTGTGTGTGTGTGTGTGTGTGTGTGTGTGTGTGTGTGTGTGTGTGTGTGTGTGTGTGTGTGTGTGTGTGTGTGTGTGTGTGTGTGTGTGTGTGTGTGTGTGTGTGTGTGTGTGTGTGTGTGTGTGTGTGTGTGTGTGTGTGTGTGTGTGTGTGTGTGTGTGTGCTCTTTTCAGTGTTACTTGAGGCGGCACTGAATGATGTCATTGATTGGTGCAGACAGATTATGTCATTAATGCCTCTTAGTTGCTGTACAAACAGACAGGAGGCGTGTCCCCACGATTTCTTCCCTCCTGGGTCCTTGGAAGTCAGCCAATCACAGAGGATGCACCCATACGCATTCAATGCACATACCCTCACTTGGGAAAACTAGACGATTTTGTATTTTTCTCTGTGAAGCTGCAGTTTCCTATGCAGTGCATGCCCACAGGCATTTCTAAATAATTCTCTATTGGATGGCTTCATGACATCAAGCTCACACATAATGTTATTTTGCCGCTGAGTGGGTTGGAGGACTGTCACGAAGGCTGCCTATCTGGTTCTGGATGAGAGGATTTGATATAATTCAGCATCTCAGCCACGCTAAGCAATGGGCTGTTGCCAAGGTGACTTCAGCAGCCGACTGCTAGCTTCCCACATTGAGAACAAATGACCCCAGGGTTGTATTTCAGGGCTTAGATTCTCCTCCAGCGGCCCCCACTCCATGTGACTTTCAATGGTAGTACTAAATCAGTGACCTTTGACATGTACGTTGTCATGCCTGCCATAGCACCAGAGAACGTGCACTCTGATTTATCGTCCACTCTGATTTGTAATTCAATTGGATCTTTCCCCTTGTCATAGATTATTGATTTTAATCGTGCCGAGACTGCAGTCCTCTCTCGTCTAACTGCAGCCTCTGAATATCGTCTTAATGTTTAATGTAAATTTGCAAAACTATTGTAAGGATGACAGTTAGCTATAACGACAGTTCAAGTGGTTGAAGACAAATATTTAGTAGCTTAGATAATAATTGTAGTTTGTATAGTATTTCTAATATTTGCATCACAAACTGCCAATTGGAACACTTTTATCTCCACCACAGTGCACCTAGTCACATGATGTGGTGACTACTAGAATCACCCCCTTCTCTGCCTGACCTCTGCTTGTGTCACTGTGTCTTCCAGGTATCCGCTACAGCCCTGATGTGTCTGTGGACGAGGTGAAGGCCCTGGCCTCTCTCATGACCTACAAGTGCGCTGTGGTTGGTAAGTGAGGAGCGCCAATCTATTCCCAACAGAGAACTCCACTGGCGATCTTTTCTACGTTCCCGTTATGAGTTTTGATATTCGTATGACTAGAACTGTACTACCTGACTTCAGTGAGAGTTAATTTAGATTTGTATGTGTCATTATAAAGCTGTCTGGTCAACATACTGATATACTATTGATATTATCTTATGAAGAGATTTTGGATATTGCAATATAGCTTGCATTTAGTCTTGTCTTAAACACTTGGTTGTTTGTAATCGGTATGGTAACCCATTCACGTTTTCCAGATGTGCCATTCGGCGGAGCCAAAGCTGGAGTCAAGATCAACGTCAAGAATTACTCTGTAAGTCTAATCCTCGCATGCATAGAGTGTTTGTGTGTGTGTATTGCAGAGATTCAAGTCATTTTCATGTCTCGTTTCATGCATGTGCTATAAAAAACTTTCACATGGAAGCAATTGTGCAGAGTTACAAACTGCTCAGAGGATTAGTGTTCGAGCAGATTGTTTTCTTTCTGCGGCACTGGTTTGCCAACGTCCAGTAGGAATCAGTGCTTTGTGGCTGTAGTCTGTGTACTCTGGCTTATTGCTTTGCAGAGAGTTACAGTACAAACTCTAACCTCCCCTCACACGCAGTTTCCATTTCCCTCCCACACATGCACCGGGACAAGTAACGCAAGCACGACAACTATACTAGTGTAGCTTAATGTTGCATGTCCCTTTCCACTGTTATGATGGAAAGGAGAAGACAAAAATTACGGACTGAAGAAGGAACTGTGAGCAAAAGGGACAAATGGGTTAGGGGGGAGGGGTCGTTGTAGACAGAGAGGCCTGGTTCTTTTTGTCAGCTGGAGCAGATAATTACTTTATATAAATAGAATGGCGCTTGATTCCAAGGCCACTAGAGAAGACAATGTTTGCCCATAGATAACCACTTGCACATGATTAAAGAGGAGCTGCAAGCCTTTTTCTCCTCATCTCTGGTATTTCCCATTGGTTTTCTAAGTGTTCTGGTCAACAAACTGTGCCTGTGACTCAGACCTTTGGACTTCGGGAGGGAAGAAATGGAAAAGGCGGGTTTGTTTAGCCTCTCCTTTTAGCAGAGACTGAAAGAAATGCACCAGTAATATGCAGCTAAGAGTTTCACAAAGAATGTGAACCATGTGTTGAAGATCACCCACTATTCTGTCGACATGTTTCTATCACAAACGGAAGCCATGGCAAAGCCAGTAAAACACGCACCCTCTTTTTAACAATCGGAGGAAATCCCTTTAAACTTGAACGTAACTCAAAACGATGGGCATTGTAATGCTCTAGGCAGGAGTTTCCTTCAATCCTGGCACCATTTATCCTGATTATATTTTTGGGATTTGTGTTACATGTGCGATTGATGATGTCTGTTCTCTGCTAGGACAACGAGCTGGAGAAGATCACAAGGAGGTTCACCATCGAGTTGGCCAAGAAGGGTTTCATCGGTGAGGTCCATGTGTAAACCTGTACTAGCTTCCAGTGACACACACACACGTACACAAACACATGCATGCCCCCCCCCCCCCCCCCCCCCCATGTCCTGTTCTGATTTTGGCATGTGTGAAACAGTTCTAGCCTTCACGCTTCATTCACATACACTGCCTTTTTCCCCCTGTTGATACTACAGTAAGAGTAATGTGCATAGCGGTTACCTTTGTGGTTGTTGGTTTAAACGCCTGCCCTTGCTGTTCTCCCCAGGACCTGGCATCGACGTCCCCGCCCCGGACATGAGCACCGGAGAGAGGGAGATGTCCTGGATCGCCGACACCTACGCAAACACCATTGCACATACCGTGAGTCGTACATCCATTTAGACACATGCACACACACCTAGACTTAGTTTTACACATGCACCAGTGCAAATGCCACACGCACAAAACACATTCGTTTTGTGCTTTGTTTATTGTTTGACAAATTAGTACTTAGTAGACAGTAATAAGTTCATTGCAATGTCGCAAACATCACTAGACGATTTCGGCATCTGTTTGTGAACAGGCTTTCAGTCAACCATTGACCCATCAAAATTAACCGCAAACAAGCTTTTGTTTGCCTGCGGTCTGAACAATATTTACCCACGAGCCATGTATATAACAGGGCGTATTCCGTATGTGATCACCTGATTCGATTTAGTAAATCTGGTTTGCATGGAAAAAATGTCACCAAAGAAAACGACTCATCTTCGTCACACTCAACATACCTCACCCACCACCTCTGCTCTCCTTACCTCCCCCTTGTCACACAAGGGGCCTGCCCTGTATACCCAGGGCATGGGTGTGGGGTGGGAGTGTCGTATTTCTGTACCGGGTATATTCTTCTGCAAAGGGCACCCTGGGGGGTAGCTGTCCCAGTTTTTATGTTGTCATCCTCAAGTAATTGAAGGAATTGCACCATTAACACACACACGTGTGTGTGTGTGTGTGTGTGTGTGTGTGTGTGTGTGTGTGTGTGTGTGTGTGTGTGTGTGTGTGTGTGTGTGTGTGTGTGTGTGTGTGTGTGTGTGTGTGTGTGTGTGTGTGTGTGTGTGTGTGTGTGTGTGTGTGTGTGTGTGTGTGTGTGTGTGTTTCTCTGCCCACAGGACATCAATGCTCACGCTTGTGTGACCGGCAAGCCCATCAGCCAGGGGGGCATCCATGGGCGCATCTCGGCCACTGGTCGCGGAGTATTCCACGGCATCGAGAACTTCATCCAGGAGGCGTCCTACATGAGCATGGTGGGGCTGAACCCCGGCTTCCAGGACAAGACCTTTATTGTCCAGGTAAACAACACACACACACACACACACACACACACACACACACACACACACACACACACACACACACACACACACACACACACACACACACACACACACACACACACACACACACACACACACACACACACACACACACACACACACACACACACACACACACACACACACACACACACACACACTTGCACGCCCACACATGAGAATGATTGTATATATGTCCACATCAATACTAGAAGAAACAGGACATACATATGAAAAGATGCAAACAAATCGAATAACTTGTCAAATGTATGTACAATTAAGCAGCGCAAAAAGTTACTCGCACACAAACGCACGATTGCCAATATTGAGCAGTTTTTAGCTCGCTGCTTGGCCTTCTTCTTTGAACATACCTGTCATCTGGGGGTCCCCTCACTGCTATCTTGGGAACATGACCCAGGCTACCAAAAATACAAATCAGCAGATGGCACCTATAGCCTAGCTGTGTTATGGTTTGCACCTAATGCTGATAAATAACACATTTGGTAAGGAAGCTTTCATCTAGGCTATAATCAAAGGTACAGCCTACCTCTTAGAACTGAGACCTCTGAGTTACTCCTACACCGTAATAACATCTGGGGTGTTGGTGCCAATGTTAAAGAATGCATTATTTTCATTATCACGCACAAACGCAGTGTGTGCAAAGATGCACGCACGCGAAGATGCACGCACACGTGAAGATGCACACCCCATAACCATATGAAATGAACAATATGGACCGAAACTCAGGCAACACACCGGCATTGGAATGAGGTGAAATGCACACCCACTCTGCAGACCTTTTGACAGACGAGCCGCAGAGAAACCGGTTTCCAGGAAAGGTCAGACTTAAGGCGACATAGACATTTTATACACACACACACACACACACACACACACACACACACACACACACACACACACACACACACACACACACACACACACACACACACACACACACACACACACACACACACACACACACACACACACACACACACACACACACACACACACACACACACACGGCACTGGTGTATCGACGTAGACTGGCATCCGCTGGAATCTTAAATTTATCAAGATGGATGGAGCTAATGTGAGGAGAGTTCCCCTTCTCCTTTACAGGATCTTGACTCAGCGAGACAAGATGGCAACCTTGCAAGAACAATGACTCATCGTGTGTGTGGGAAAGATATACAAAATGGCAGGGCCCAGTTCTCTTTCCAGAACTTTGAGTTAATCTTTCTGTCTCACATTGGGTTCCCTCATATTCCTTGGAGATGTGCGTACGCACATGCACACACAATGCCAAGCACGTGTCCTAGCCCCCTCTCCCCAGGCAGTGGTCTAATTTCTCTCAGAAAGCATTCTATAATTACCCCAGACCCTTACGACTGGGCACTACAGTATGTGTATGCGTAAAGCAGTCTAACCTTAAGAACCAGAACCTTGCAAACCTTCTTCAACCAGCTTAGCTTGACTGTACACACACACACACACACACACACACACACACACACACACACACACACACACACACACACACACACACACACACACACACACACACACACACACACACACACACACACACACACACACACACACACACACACACACTCACTCTCGGAGAACAAATCTAAAGTGGGAGGAGCTGGGGTGTGACGGAGGGTCAGCAAAAGAGATTTGTTGCCTCAGACAGCTGCTTGTGCTGTTTCATGATGGCAATGTTCAAAGACTGTGTGTGGACATTATGTGACTTTGTGGGTCGATTGAGTGAGTGTTCTCACAACCAGAGAAGACTCGTCAAGAAATCCGTACCATCGGGAAAAAAACAATGTCGATCAACATGAACCCGGTTAAGACCAATAACGGCGTTCTTTTTTGAGGGATGACAACCAAGTCGTTTTATGTTATCATAAACATGTCTTTTTAAACAGTCCCATCACTTTCGCTCACTTTGTTCTAACTCACACTCGTTGGAAGGACTAAAAGGTGGCAATCAGGGGTGATGACGTATGTGCTTTCAATCTGTGTCACTGCCCATGTAGCTTCCTAATCTGACCACATGAGGGCACTCAAAGTACATGTCTCCAGTTGATCTGACGATGGTGGTGGGCAGCCTGCTACCGGCATACGATTCAACCATTTTCTTGCCCATTTACTGAACCGTGTCCAATCTGCTAATTACCATGGTAAATGTTGATGTGCTGCATCATCGCACACAACACGGACCATTCTGATACGCTAACCTAATTTCACACTCCACTCCAGTGACCATAATGGTGTCAATTACACCCACGCTTGCTATCGTTTAGACAATCAATAATCCCATTACTGTTTGACCCTTGAACCCAGGGTTTCGGTAACGTGGGCCTCCACTCCATGAGGTACCTGCACCGGTTCGGGGCCAAGTGTGTGGGCGTGGGCGAAATCGACGGCTCCATCTACAACCCTGAGGGCATCGACCCCAAGCAGTTGGAGGACTACAAACTGGTAACGCTCACACACTCGTGTCTCATAAGGACCCAGTCATGTGCACTGTTGATTAACATTCCCCTAAAGGCAACATGTATGTTGACTCATGTCTCATGTTAACCCAGTGTATTGATAAATGTACCTCAGGGCTACGCTTACCTCAGAGCCACACTACTGAGCGCGCTTGCGCAGCAATGTGGGGTCACATGTATCCTTGATGATTTGCATCCCCCAAAAGCAATGTAATGTAAATTGTGGTCTGGTCTGGGTTTATGCTTCAGTGCAAAATGATGCACTGAGATGCTGACTGTTACTTTTGTGTGTGTGTGTGTGTGTGTGTGTGTGTGTGTGTGTGTGTGTGTGTGTGTGTGTGTGTGTGTGTGTGTGTGTGTGTGTGTGTGTGTGTGTGTGTGTGTGTGTGTGTGTGTGTGTGTGTGTGTGTGTGTGCAGCAACACGGCACCATCGTGGGCTTCCCTGGGGCCAAGCCGTATGAGGGCAGTATCCTAGAGGCCGACTGTCATATCCTGATCCCCGCCGCCGGCGAGAAGCAGCTGACCCGCAACAACGCCCCACGAATCAAGGCCAAGGTAAACACACACGCTTTGATGTAATGTATACACACCTACATGTATCCATTACATGTAGTGTCGACACCTCTACTGGCTCCCCCTGTTTTGGGCCATTGAAAGGCTAGGAATGCGGTCTGCTGTCACACAGTCTGTGTGTGTGTGTGTGTGTGTGTGTATGTGTGCTCTCCTGTCACGGTTACTTGTCTATTCTGGATCAGAAAAACTGTTGCGTCTGACATTCGGGCCCTTGTGTTTTGGTCCTAAATAAAGAATTCCAATGTGCGTTTGTGTTTCCTAGATTATTGCAGAGGGTGCCAACGGCCCCACCACCCCTGACGCCGACAAGATCTTCCTGGAGAACAACGTCATGGTGATCCCTGTAAGGACACAAGCATCCTTATTACAAAGTACACTATGAACTACGTTACATCATCATCACAAACTACTCTATGAACTACATCACATCCTTATTACAAAGTACACTATGAACTACGTTACATCATCATCACAAACTACTCTATGAACTACATCACATCCTTATTACAAAGTACACTATGAACTACGTTACATCATCATCACAAACTACTCTATAAACTACATCACATCCTTATTACAAAGTACACTATGAACTACGTTACATCATCACAAACTACTCTATAAACTACATCACATCCTTATTACAAAGTACACTATGAACTACGTTACATCATCACAAACTACTCTATGAACTACATCACATCCTTAATACAAAGTACACTATGAACTACATTACATCATCATCACAAACTACATCACATCATTATTACAAAGTACACTATGAACTACGTTACATCATCATCACAAACTTCTCTATGAACTACGTCACATCCTTATTACAAACTTCATTGTGAACTACATATAATGTCATCATTACAAACCTGGTGCCCACCTCTTACTTCTGGTTAACTCTGGTTGTGCAGGACATGTACCTGAACGCCGGCGGTGTGACCGTGTCGTACTTTGAGTGGCTGAAGAACCTGAACCATGTCAGCTACGGCAGGCTGACCTTCAAGTACGAGAGGGATTCCAACTACCACCTGCTCAGTGAGTGTCGCGGCGCTGGCCTTGACGCACACACACACACACGCGGATGAGCTGGTCTTCAGTGTTCGTAGCTCCATTATGTTAAATGTTCACTAGACGTTTTTGCATTTGTTCAAATGTAAGTTACTAATCTCTGACCTAGCATTCCTACCATGCTATAGCAGAACTTCTTGGGTGGCGGCACAGGGCGTTTTCCTATTTCATTAGAGATATTCTTAAATCATATTTGCATGAGTGGATAATGCTTTGGAATATGTGTATTTTGTCCCTGCCTCCAGCAACATGATTGGTCCAAACATATACAAAGCAAAATAAATTAAGCGCCTGGCACACCTAGATTTGAGCTCATTTGCTGTCAGACTTTAGATATTTATCTGAAGTCAGATTTTTGTGAGACGAGCATGTTACTGAATGTCTGGATAAAAAATGTATCTAAGCCTCGTCGTCCCAGGGAATCATGCTCTCTCTTTCAACTTGGTCTCTGCTGACCAATGATGGGAAAATACAGTGGGAGGACGTCAAAAGTAGTATTTATTAATGTGGGAAAACCAATTATGTTTTTAGTTTTATTAGTAACATAACATGAAAAACATTGAACTGTTACCTGACTTGAAGACCTAGTTACTACTTGCTTCATTGTTGTTATCATCCCAGACAATAATGCAGACATTTAATTTGTTACGAAGTACACCTGCATTGTATTAACCTTCGCATTGTTTATTTATTATTGACCTTACGCGACCCACACTCAGCCTCGCCCTTTTTACAGTGCAATGGACCTGTTCTTCTTTTTCACTGAGGAATGATAAGTATGACAATATTTGTGTTCGTTTCTAAGAAGGGGTTTCTTGTGTAACCTGTCCTTCTGCCTGCTGTTGCGCTACTGGTTTGATGACAGTTTAAGGGTTTCGATTCACTAAAGGCCTATTGATTGTTTTTCTTACAGCAATGGTAGAGCCTAATTGTCTAATCCCCAACATATGTGTTACTAAGGTGTGGTTTATATAACCTGCAGTGCCTGTATCTAATTGTTGCTCTTGATCGTCATCCTAATTAAAGAGAAATGCATAGTGCGAATGCGATGCTTTCTACTTTAAAGTATTTTTCAGTGATCAGCACCTCATTACAACTCTTGCTGTGTGTTACATTTCCAGTTTAGTATATGGTTTGATGACAGTACCACTGTTTGTGTTTATTTGTTGATGACTATAGCCCCCTTTTTATACAGAGTTCCAGCATTATTATCATAAAGACGATCCATCATTATGCTGGCTTTGCTTTTTTACCCAGATCCAAATAAAGCTGGCATAATGCCGCCCCATGTCTGCTTTTACATAGCATGCTATCGTTCCTGAATCAGATGTGTGACGTGTGACACAACAGTGTCAGCGTCTAGTGGGACCTATAATATACACGTCGGGCAGCGACATTGCTTTTTAAACAATAAGGCCGGGTGAACTGTTTAGGTGCTTTTGCTAGCCGTGCACATCTATACCATTCTTCAAACGCAAGCAGAGTTGCTGATTGGTAACGTTACAATGGGATTTGTGCGATCAGAAATGCATTTTAGGAGAAATTAAAGAGAAGCAGGGAGCAGTTTGAGGCAGAAAGGCGCATGGAGCTCATTACCTTCTGATTGGTCCGACTGCCAACTAGTCTTTCTTCTTCAGAGATGTTTGAATCCCTGGAGGCGGGTTGCACACATAACAAGTCCTCAAAACGTCACACCCCTGTCTCAGCGTGCCCGATCACCCATTTTACACAGACATCCATTCGGCTTTGTTACTCCCTCGTTTGCGGGCTTAAAGGCGGAACAAAAATGCCATCCTTCCTGTGCTTGAATGTTTTCTACAGAGGGTGAGGCGGAATAACACTGCAACATTCCCACCTTCAACAGGCTGTAAAAGGGGCTAGTGAGTCATTGTATCGGCAGCTCACGCTCGCTCTCTGTGACTCTCTGACTTTCTCCCTTATTCTTTCCCTCCAGTGTCTGTGCAAGAGAGTCTGGAGAGGAAGTTTGGCAAGCAGGGAGGACCCATTCCTGTTGTTCCCACCGCTGACTTCCAGGCTAGGGTTGCTGTGAGTGGCACGCATGAACGCACGCACACGCACTTCATTTTGCTCTAGCACAGCAAGATGCACTTTTTTTTCATGAGGTATCGAATTACGTAAACTGCTAGTAGCGTACTGTTTTTAATGTTGGTATCGCAGTACTTTGTCAGTATTGGTATACCCCACAGCCCTAGCACATACGTGCATGATATTAAATTAAAATGTTTGCACACCCTTATCGTAATGACCTAGAAAACACCCGTCTTATTTGCCGCCCTTGACATGCCCCAGGGATGGGCATCTTTCACATGGAACAATGTGATGTGTAAAGGGAAGGTAACAGTCCAGTGTGTCAGAGTTAAAGGTTCTGGGTTCCAACCCCAATGTATGCAGTCTACTTCTAGGCATCCTTTAGTGAGATGCCCTAAACCCGCACCTGCCCTTTAATGACATGTGTCTACAAAATACAATATTACAATAAAATGCTTTGGCTAAAAACCCTTCACTTGTATTCACTAAGACACATTTCTTTCCTCTGGTATGCAGGGTGCCTCTGAGAAGGACATTGTGCACTCTGGGCTGGCTTACACCATGGAGAGATCTGCCCGGGTAAGCCCCATAGACACCCATCACAGTCTACATCAGTTTAACTATTCAACGGAAAATGTGCTAAATGACGTGATGAGCGTTGGTTAGGTTTAGATACATAACTGACGACAACATGCCCTGGCCAAACTAGTCGTGGGTTTTTACGGAAATAATCTTGTATGATGGTGGTGTATTTATCTAACTGTCTGGACAGTTTTGTGATGCATTTCTGAATACGTCGCATTTTGTGCTTTGCAGCAAATCATGCGCACCGCCAGCAAGTACAACCTGGGCCTGGATCTGCGGACGGCGGCCTACGTCAACGCCATCGAGAAGGTGTTCAAGGTTTACAGCGAGGCTGGGCTTACCTTCACATAAACGGCCAATCACGGTCCACTTCCTGCCGATGAGCTTACTTCCCCATTCCCGCCCTCTTTGTCATCATCATTGCTGCCCAAACCATCCACCCCGCTGCCCTGAAGAACACATCTGAGTTTACGTTGTGGACATCTGTCCCTGTCTCTGCCCTCATGCCCCATGCCGTAACACAAGCGCACAAGGCTAGGCGAGTACGAGATCTCTGTGCCATCACCATACCACTGGGTCTCATTCCAGTACATTTTCTGTTCTGGTTTATGATTTGAAGATCTTATTTGATATACTACAGGGGCCTACCCAATGGCAGAACGATAGCAAAGAAAAGTTCACCTGCTCTAAATGTTCCTTGTGCGGCAATCAGTCCATTTGTGGGCGTGGTCTCCCTGTCCATTCTTTTGTATTTTGTTTTGTGCCATTCCGCCAGCACTTAAGATGCCTTAGCTCAGAATGAATTCCCGTGGTTTATACAAAGTTGTATGACCAGATACAGGTTAGAGAAGGTAGGCGGTGGGTTTAAGATCACTGGGCAGGAGTGTGTCCAATTTTGAGTTTTAGTTTAAATGCTCCTCCTCCTCCCCCCCACCTGCTGGTTTCTCTGCCGTTTATGCTCTGTTCCAGTACACCCTGTTTTGTAAGTCTGTCTGTGGCTAAGACAGACAGACAGGTGCGAGATAAGGAAAGTGATGTTCCCTGTGACAGTAGTTGTTCAAATGGTCTGCTTTCCACCGTCCACGTTCTGGCGCTACACAAATGACGTTAATGTTTCTGTCTCTTTGTTGAAAACCAATAAAACATAATGAAACACACGAGGCGGTGCTTGTGGTTAATTCCGCTTCAAAATAATGAAGGATTTTTATTTTCATGACAATAACAATTCAGTGCCGCCATTTGGCATACAGCATTATGTAGATCTCCAATCCAAAGTTCCAGGCTTGTTGTTTTACTGGTTCTACTAAACAGTGTGGGTACTGGATAGAAGGAAGGGTCCTCATTGGAATTCAGTATCATTAACCGAAGAAGCCCGAAATCATTTCGCTGGCCTTTTCGGAGGCCTCGTCAGCTGCTGCTTTACCAGCTGCCTTACCTGCAAGGTTAGAGATTGTTGATCCCATACCTGAACACACACACACAAACACACAGTGTGTGAGTTTTTAATTCATGTATTCATGTCTTCAAATCTATGTTGTTTGACTAAATATATTAAAATGTACTTTTTGATCTAACAAATTATATATTTGTCAAACTAAAATAATAAAAATAATATACATATATTTATATACATATCATTTCTTATCATGAATTCCATGAATTATTATTTTTCTAATTACAATAACAATTGAGTGGCAAAGAGCATCACCTAGCACGCCCTACATGCCAAGCTGGCAGATTCACTGTCCGCCCAAGTCACAATCAAAGTCATTAGGCGTAATTGAAGAAGTGTGTTGATTTGTGTTCAAACAAAATGAACGTATCAAGATTTCCAGATTAATCACGAGGGTTAACGTGTTAACGTTGACAGCCCTAATACATATATATTCTAGTAGGTAGAAGGAAGGGTCCTTTTTGGACTTCAGTATCATTAGCTGACATCAGAATGCATAATGGGATGTTTCTGTTGGGGATACTCCCCCATTATGAGAGGACTCAAGAGAGCTGTAGTACTGTAAAATCCTAAACCAATGTAAATATATGTACATAAAATGTACTTAATAAATGCAACCTAGGCTACAGAATACTTTGTTTTGCCACGTCTCGCATGAGAAACGCTGTGGCAGTTTCAAACACAATGTCTCCCCATAATGACAAATAATTTCACGATTGATTACTAAACAATGACAGGAAAAACCATGACTACTAACACATAAACTAACATCCCTTTGCTTCCAAAATGGAGGCCGCAATGCCCTATAGCCCTATAGCACACCTTTGGTCTCTTCGGCTGCCTTGTCCTCTGCTGCTGCGCCTACCAATTTTCCTGCTGCTCCAGAGAGTAGGTTTGTAAAACCTGCACACACATACACACATACACACACACAACACACACACACATACACACACAGGTCAGATAGTAGCATAGTAAAACATGACTGTTCTGTGACAAACCAAAACAGGCAAAAGTAATTTGTGAGCGTTTGCGAAGCGTTTATTGTGAATAAATTAATGTCTTCAATCTAAGATTATTAGACTGCTATCTATATATATATATATATATATAATGTGTGTGTGTGTGTGTGGGGGGGGGGTTGTGTTCAACTATTATTTGGTAAATGGGGTACAGTAATTAAAATGCCAAACAAAAAAGCTGCAAGCTACAGCTAACCCAATCCCAGTCAGGGAATAGCAGAGTAAACCAGTTTGGATGAAATGATCTAGACAAACCTTGGTCCTTGACATCTTTCTTGCTTCCTCCCCCGAACATGCCAGCCATCGTATCTGTAACCGACCCTGGGAGACCTCAAAGACACAAAAACATGAGATTACAATACAGAACCTGGTCCTGAAATTTAGTCTAATTTGATAATGCCAGGTATCACATTTTTTACCTAGTTGATTACTTCTTTCACATTCCCACACAGACAGACACACACGCACACTCACACGCGCACGCACATGCACACAGTGGTGTTTTAAGTACTAGAAAGAAATTATAAAGATATACTTGAGTAAAAGTAGGCCTACAGATTTCTTAGTTGAGGTGACTCTGGTCACACAATGATGAATTTTAATGTGTGTGTGCGTGTGTGTGTGTGTGTGTGTGTGTGTGTTGTACCATTATATAGTAAATGGGGTACAGCAAATAAAATGCTAAATGAAAAGGCTGCAATCTACAGTTAACCCAATGCCAGTCAGGGAATAGCAGAGTAAACCAGTTTGGATGAAATGATCTAGACAAACCTTGGTCCTTGGCATCTGTCTTTTTTCCTCCACCAACAGAGCCACGCACTTTATCTTTCAATGCTTTAGCTGTGAGACCACAAAGAGAAAATTATACAAGAATACAGAATTAGAAAACCTTTTTCTCTCCCTGCTTAAGACAAAATGCATATATTCTGAAGATAAAGATACACTCCAATTATGTTATTTTTTGGTTCTTTTAATAGCCAAAAATATGTCATTAATGACCAAAGATCAAAGTAGTAGCTTTTCGGTTCTAAAAAAACCACAAGATCATAAAAAGAAAACCACTACATACCACCCATATCAATGGCAGAGTTGATGGCACCGTCCATGTCTAGCTTGAAGGGTTGTTCTGCTGCGTGTAGAGACAGAGTGTATTAATGCAGGTGTGCTTGTGGCACTGCTTTATATGAGTGTGCTGAAAGCCAGCCTTCCAGACCTGAGTCACTCCCTTCCCTCCCTTTCCTCGCCCATCAAGCTCGAACACAAGCACAGATCATTGTCTAACTTGATTAAAGAACAGGTAATACACGAATGAATGAATGCATAAATAAATAGTTTATTTCGGTCATACATCATGACGAACAAAACTTAACAATTGTGTGGATATACAACTGACAAGACATCATCATACATGCTTCCACCAATTCCCCACAATAAAATCCACACAATCATGACTGAAAAAAGGAATAGGCTGAAGCCCAAGGGTTATTATTGCCTATCCCAGGGCTGGACAGGCCATCGGGCATACCGGCTTTCCCCGTGGGCCCCTTAACAACAGTACAGGAAGAACCGGCCGGTGGAGAGTATCATGTTCTTTTTTCTTTTCTTTTTATATATATATATAACCTCGTATACAATCGTACGATGCGCGGCCCCAGGCTCGGTTAGAAACGTGCAGAAGGCTTTAAAATCTTACCGTGGACGTACGCAGACAGAGCAGAGCGCACTGAGCTCGGCCCGCGACCACACTGTAGAAGCGACGGCACGCTGTAGCACTGTGAGTTTAAGCCCTCCTAGTTTTCCGATCGGCCCACAGTAATTTTGGACGTAAGCTAAATATCGTAGACCACTTCAATTGCCTTTCATCGTCATAAGCTATGACAAGTTGACAGTGCCGTAAGTAGGTCATTAAGGGCCCCAGTGCTATAGTATTTATGAGCCCCCCATACTGCCACCCAATATAAACATATAATAAATATATATTGGTCAAATTCGAATTTGAACCAATAGGCCTACATAAAATGAGTGTGGGTTACTTGAACTTAACAAATACAGTAGATTCACATTCAACAGATAAAAAGCATATCATATAATAACATAATAAATCAAAGGCATGTGGCTTTTTTGGGGATATCTGTTAGGGATTCTGGCATACAAATTTCAAACCTATGGTCTTGTTTTGGATGTATCCAAGGTTTTCTGGCAACCCTAGATAAGACCAGATCTATGAGAGAGATGCAGAAAAATACTGGCAAAAAAAAGACGCGCCCTTCAGACAGATGCAGCCAAATTTGCCAAACTGACTGATATGTTTGCTGCACGAACCTCCACAAAGTGGGCCATGGGTGCTGAAAAACTTTACAGGGCCCTTCTGGTTGCGGCAGACAGGATCCTCCAAGCAGGGCGTGCTTTGCGAGTGCACAAAAAACATGTGCACGTGTGCGAATGATTGGGGTGGGCCGGTCTAGGACAAAATACCATGACCAATTTTTTTATCCCATTCCAGCCCTGGCCTATCCTATACAATCCATATAATAACCCAGAATATCAGCAGTACGAAACTAAGAAAAAATCTAAAATTTACTCTAAATTGTAATCCTTCGTTATTTTATATTTTAATCATTTTACGTCGTAACACTTAATTATTTTACATTTTACGTTTTTTTAACTCAACAGAGAGCTACACAATTTCTACTCGTCACTCAGACCATACCATGGTTTGACTCCCAAAACGGAAACACATCAGTATTTTACATTGGTTCTCACTTTACATGTTTCAATGATACAGAACCCTCTTAAATTAGAATTATATACTCCTGATTTCAAATATTGCTGAATACAAACAGGAAGGTTTTTATTCCTAACTCGAAAAAGTATTTCCAATGTTTTGATATATACTAATACTAATATCTAAAAGTAGTTGGTCAATTGGTCCGCTTTCCACCGTCCACGTTCTGGGGCTACACAAATTACATTAATGTTTTTGTCTCTTTGTTGGAAATTGAAAATACAACATAATGAAAAACATTAGGTGGTGCTTGTGGTTTATTCAGCTTCATATCATGAAGGATTTTATTTTATTTTCATGACAATACAAATTTTGGACCAACGTTTGGCACACAGCAGTAGGCAGATCTTCTACTACATAGAAGGAAGTGTCCAGGAATTCAGAAGCCAAACTTTTTCCCTATGCCACCCAGGCCGCCTTTGGCTTCTGGCGCTGCTTCTCCACTTGGCAACTTCCCTGCCAGTCCAGCTAAAAGGTTTCCTCCACCTGATCACACACACACACACACACACACACACACACACACACACACACACACACACACACACACACACACACACACACACACACACACACACGGTCAGGTGGAGCAGGTTAGTGACATAGTAAAACATGACTATTCTATGAAAGAATACCAACAAGCGAAAACAGGCTTTGTGAGTCAATGTGTGAGTCAATTAATCATGAGTCTTCTAATCTAAGTTTGTCAGACTTCTAAATATATAGTGGTAATAGTTCAATAGTTAATATGTATATATATATATATATATATATATATATATATATATATATATATATATATATATATATACGTTTATCAAATATATTAAAAGTATAGTTATTTAAATATATTAAATAGTCATATATATGACTATATATATAGTCAAGGACGGCAGAGTTAACCAGTTTGGATAAAATGATCCGGACAAACCTTGTTGCTTGTCGCCTGTCTTGCCTCCTCCCCCCATCATTTCGGTTACTTTGTCTTTTGCTACATCAGCTGAGAGACCACAAAGAGAAAATACCATGACATAAGAATAAAGAGTTAAAAATATTCTCTCCCCGCTGAAGACTAAATGCATCTCTCCTGAAGGTGAGGATATACTCCAATAAGGTGATTTGTTCAGGAACCTTACATTAAGAAGCGATCAAGAAGTCCGTTTGTACAATGGGCAAACCGGAAATATTGAATATTCAATTCTTTTTTTTTTATTGCCAAAAACATGTCATTAAAGATCAAAGGTCAAAGTTGCCCTTTTGGTAAAAAACAACACCATAAAAAACAACACTACATACCGGCCTTCTCAATGGCAGTGTTAATGGTTTGGTCCATGTTTAGCTTGATAGGTTCTGCTGCATGTGGAGAAAGAGTGTACTGATGCAGTGTGAACTGATGAAGTGTGTTATATGAGTGTCGTTAAAGCCAGCCTTCCAGACCTGTGTCCCTCCCTCCCTCCCTCCCTCCCCTCCCCCACCACCGCAAAGTAGTCGTGCACACACACACACACACACACACACACACACACACACACACACACACACACACACACATACGGGCAAACGCACAGATCGTTATGTTATTTGATTAGAGAACAGGTTTTCCATATATTCCTGTTCACTCTCCTTTTCCATTACAATTCTGCAGCCAGAGCTTGATGTTGCTTGCTGAAGAGATTGTACGACAATTTAACATTTATACACACCACACATAATACAATATTGTTCTAAATTATGATATAACTAGGTAGTATTCGCCTGGATACGGGTCATGGCAGTTTGCATGTGTCACGGCGAAAACAGCCGTCAACAAGACACAAAGGATAAGGGAGGATTCTCTGTGTGTGGGGCGTTGCTTTGAAGGGATGTTCCTCTCTTGTGTATATGTGTGTTCTCGTACATGTTTTGAAGTGTTTGGTAATTGCTATTGGGTACGGCCTCCATGTGCCCCACCCAGGCGTGTCTCTATACCTTGTTCTGACAGCCTCTGTCTCCTTATTGGTAGAAAGCTGGCAGGACATGTAGCATGAGATTTGGAAATGTGACCTGGCAGGGTAATGAAAGATAATTGCACACAAAACAATCCTTAGTAAGCTAGCGTGTGCTTGTGCTTGTGTGTGTGTGTGTGTGTGTGTGTGTGTGTGTGTGTGTGTGTGTGTGTGTGTCTGATAGACTGCATTCTATTTGGTACTGAGAAACAAGACAGTGAATATGTGCCATCTTATCACAACCTGAATCCTTTTGCAGAATTGATGCTCTGGTAGTAGCTTATGTTAACATAAAATACACTTCTAGAGACACTTCTTGAATCTGCTTGTTTAAAATTATTCCCCGTTTCTTGATTTATCTGGGAATCATTATTCCCATAGTTTCTTGATTTAAACTAAGTGTTCCATCAAATCTGGGAATCATTCAACAATTACAACAAATATGTGCAATGTGTTTTTGTGAGATCCCTGCATAGGGATTTCTTCTATGGCAGTATGCATGGCTTACATACTGTGTCAAAATAACATACTTTGGTGTGTTTTTGCCTTAACAAAAATGTTAATTAGTTTTGGCCCTGTTTGCAGGGCTTCAAATAGTTCAAAAGCCCGCAAAACCTCAAACCTGTGGATCATCTTATGTCTTCTTTTTTTTTTTTTACCTGTTTAAACCTGTCCAAATGGATGAATAAAGCCACAATGCAACATTCAGATTTTGACAAACAATTTTTATTTGACTGATACTGTTTAAAAAAATCTGCGAGTCCGCTTTGATGCCAACTTAAACATAGTGTGTGATAATTGTCCAGTGTCTGCTGATTTGTGTTTGTGTATGTCACTGGTGTGTTTTTCATACACGTTCTCATGTGAATTAGTGTCTGTGTGTGTGATGTGTGCGTGAATATCAGATTGCTTGATAAGGCAACATGCAGTCATCAGTTTTGATTGGCTTCAAAGTAAAAACACACAGATCTGCTCATGACACATAATACACACACGCACACACACACACACACACACATGCGCGCACACGTGTTTTGCTGGTACGATCTGCTTTTCCTATGTTAAAACACACAAATAGAGTACATACGGATACACAAACACAAACACAGATGCAGGGCAGACAAAAGCTTGCCACAAGCCCAAAGGGGGGCCAGTCATTGAGTGACAGGGTAAAGCTATCTTCTGAGTGGCTGTGAAAGCTGAAGGGCGGGACTAACAGAAGAGTTACTATGGGAACTCTAAATGGTCAACTACAAACCAAAACTACATCCTCCATGACACAATGCAGGATCACTTGATTACAGATTTTGGTGGCTCAACCCCTGGCTGACTGAATTCCATATTGCTTGTTTTTCTCACTCTCTACAGCATGCAAACCTCACAACGTCTAAAAGCAACACCTAGCCCATGGCATATCAAAACCATCAACCAACACAACACATTTTGCCTCCTTGAACTTTGAAATTCAAATCAACCCAGCAGTGCAACCTAAGATTAAAACCAGTTGGAAAGACTAGACAAAACCTTGACCAAAGAAATATGAACCCAACCGCGGTCCAACTCAAACCATCCCATGACTAAACCTAGTCTGAATCTAGGCGTTGCTTGATATACAGAACTTAATTTCCAGTATTGCTTCTGCTCTTGAGCTTGCTCAAAGCAAACTCGTGGTACAGTTTGCCATTGTTTTGTTCTAGCACCTCTGGTTATTTCAATAAGAATTGGAGGAAACGTAGAGGAAAGTTGTGTTGCTCTCTGCTGGTTGCTATACATACATATTCAAGATCAAACACACATACGCACACACACTTAGGCAAACAAAGCTAACTGCAACAGTGAATACGCTACGCGGCTACAAAACACAACGAAGCCATTCTCAGGGAATCTGTTCATGCATTCTACTGTAGTTAGCGAGCGATCACACGCGTTGGAGGGAGGGATAATCTTTAGCCTTTATTGCACGATGCCCCACGAAGAAACACACACTGGCAGCATTCTCCGGGATTCTCTACCTCCGCCCGTAAACATGCACGCACGCTAACATGCTCACACACGCACGCATGCACACACAGGACGCACGCAAACGGTTATCACAACACCATCCCATGAGCTATCTTTGTCGCAATGTTTTTTTCATACGTATAACTATTATCACGATTGTATTCACATGCTCTCTTCAGCTAACACAGAGGCTACCCGTCTCTCTCACCTGCCCATCTGTGTGGTACCCTGATATGTACAGGACATGTATGCGCGTACAATGGCTCTCTCTCTCTGTGTCTTTCTGTGGTACGTGCCCATGTGTGATCACGATATGGGGAAAACCGTTTGTGTGCGTTGGTGAATGCGCGGGCATGAGTGCATGTGTGTGTGCGCGCGCGCGCCACATTGTGCATGTGTGTGTGTGTGTGTGTGTGTGTGTGAGCAGGTCTCGCCCCCAGAGAGGGCAGCAGGTATGCAGTGACAACAACACTTAGCAGATAACATCATGACAACACCAACACAAGGTGGGGGCGTGGAACAGAAGCTTTGGAGGGAGGGAGGGAGGGAGAAAGGGAGGAAGGGAGGGAGGGAGGGAGGGGTGCCAGACTACCGGGACAGTGAGGGGGTGGTCTGGGGGGCAGGAGGGAGTGGGCATTAGGGTTAAGGGCAGCAGAGACAGAAAGGCGCGGCGTCTGGAAGTGTCTGTTTTGGTCGTTTTGGTTCCATAAAGTCACAAAAAAATATGTTGAACATCTTCTAGGAAGAGCGTAGGCGGGGATGGGGAGTCGGGCGTTAGGGCTATCAGAGAGGACGCACCGGGACGTCCCAGGAACAATTAATACCCCTGTGAGGAGGGAGGGAATGCAGAGAGAAAGAAAGATCAATACTGGTCTGTGTTAAGATTATAAGAGCATATACTGTCTACATATACATGTACTTCTACAGTATTTACTGAATATACTGTCGTAGTACATTTACTACTGAATAAACTGTACTTCTACAGTATATTCAATGTATACTGTAGAAGTACATGTACAACGACAGCATATTCAGTGTATACTGTAGAAATACATGTACTACGACAGCATATTCAGTGTATACTGTAGAAGTACATGCACAAGTTCACTCCAAAAAAAGAGTGAGAGCCATTACCTCTCCTCCTTGGCCGCCCTGCTCCATGCCTCCATACTCTCCCTGGGAGAGAGAGAAAGAGAGCGAGATAGAGAAAGAGAGCGACAGCGAGTGAGAGAGAGATAGAGAAAGAGAGAGGGAGAGAGAAAGAGAGAGGACAAGAGAGAGAAAGAGAGAGTGAGGGAACAAGAGAGAAAGAGAGAGGACAAAAGAGAGATAGAGAGAAAGAGAGAAAGGGAAAGAAGGAAAGAGAGAGACAGTAAGAACAAACGGCCAATGCTGACTGTGCCACGGAGTTAGGGTGGGGCATCAAGCATCAAGCAATCAAGCCCCAGGGCCAACTGACAGTAAAAAACCCTCTTCCACACACACGCACGTGCACACGCTCGCTCACGCTCACACACACACACACACATACACACACACACACACACACGCACACACACGCACACACACGCACACTCACGCACACACACACACACACACATTCACACACACACACACACACACACACACACACACACACACACACACAGGAACATGCAACATTTCTACAGCCACCGGACAGAGAGTTAAGCATAGCATACTGTTCTTGTTTGGGGTGGGGTTAGTTGTTAGTGCCAGAGGGTTTCCTATGATCTATCAGCAAACTATGCACAGCTATGAATAGCTTTCTAGGCGTTAGCATGTTACCAATGCTACAAACAAAGTATGTATGGTGTATGCCATGGATGGATTTACCTTCTTTGTTTTTAAATGAAGGTTCTTAACTTATCAAAAATCAGACAGTCAGTGAGCACCTGAGGGGTGAACCAACCGCAGCATCCAAACTAAGAGGTTGAGGGATCAAATTGCAAGACGTGTGCTACACATGCAACATAACAATATATGGTCTTTGTTAAAGTAAAGCCTATAAATAAGATATAGTATAGGCCAACATTCAGAATACAGCTATTCTGCAGTATCAATAAATATTAAATTGGTCTTATGTTTGTTGGTTCTTTCCATGTTGATGCTCACGCATATTTTGCTACAGATAGGTAGTAGCATGCACAACTCTTTGACCTGTGACCTATAACCCAACTGCAATGCTGTAAAATAGGCACCTCGTATACTGGCTCCTCCTGTACAAGGGCAACAGAATGTAGTCAAGAACGTAAATAAACAAAAGCAAACAAACAAAACGAAACAAGGAGACATTAATAAACAACAACACAGACATAAAAACAAACAACCACATTACAAAAATAAAATAAACATACAGTACACACATTTTGAACCATGAAAAAAAGTTATTTACAATGATGAATGTTAGGAGGTTATTCATATATTTGTAATTAGATATGAGAGGGAACATTTAGGTAAAACTTTACAATAAGGGTAGTCTGACATTGTCAGATCAATTCGCAAATGTGTGTTAGTCTAAAACCTCTTAGTCCATTTTCGATTTCCAAGGGGCATTATCAACGTGCACAGACCAAAATACCTCTAGACGCAATTGGATAGACCTACAACCAACCAGAGCAACGAAACCTGTGACACATCAGCGACAGCCATCTTTATTGTTATTTTTTTTATGTCTCAATGGCGCTCCCATAGGACGCTCCTCTGTACAGTCATCGTATCAAACCCACCCCATATTAGATAAACGGTTGTGATGGCCCGACCCGAGCCAGGTCTGCTGGAAATCTGTCTGAACATGAGGTGGGCCGAACGCATATGCCAGAGCAAATAAAAAATGAGCTCTCCGATTCTTCTGGTTTCAAGTCTACGATAAGGGTACATTAATTAACCATTAATTAACATTAGTAAATGCAGTAATAACCATTAACTAACAGTTAATTAACAGTTAACTAATGGTCTAGTAATACTTTACTCATGGTGTTCAGTTTAACTTAAGTAATGGTGTGAATGTTAACTAAGGTATTCATGAATACATTATTTAATAGGTTTAGGGTTAACCCAAACCCTAAACCTAACCATAACCCACTAACCCTAACCATAACCCCTATACTAATGCAATATAATAATGCTTCTTACTGCATTAACTAACGTTAATTAATGGTTAATAAATGTACCCTTATTATAAAGTGTTACCATCATTTACAGGAAAACCAAATTTATGAAAAACAATTAGTTTGGAAAGTCTATGGAAAAAGTATGTATATTCAATACATACTTTTTCCACAGACTTTCCAAACAGATTATTTTTGGTGGTGCCTCACCAATAAAACAATACTAATTAGAATATAAATAGAACTTAAGCAACTTTTATAATCATATCAAAGGAATGTGTCATTGTGATTTCATGTTAGCATTGTTTATGCTATGTCAGTAAATGTATCCATCGACTGGAATAATGAGGATCTGGCTGTTTGATGCCTAGCAATCCTCTTTTGAATCATCGTTTGTTGAAATAAAACCTAATTCAGTTTTTCACCATGCATTGCTACATCCAATCTTACTAGCCCCCTTTTAAATTCGGTTTAATTCAACACAATACAGTACAGTACAGTAAATAAACCCTCACACTTATTTTCAGTTGAAACCAGCTCTGTTTGTATTGATGGACATTAATGGGTTACTTTTGACTAAATGTATAACATTTTTGGGCCTGCTACATCCGGCTAAAAAAGCTTTTTCAGGGTGGTCGTTTTCTATTTGCTGTGGACCCTTGCTCGAGTGAGTGTGACGTGCTTTTTGACGTTTGACACAGCACCCCCTCGCACCAAACCCAAGGTGTCCGTTTGTTGGCCTCAGATACATCATTTTGTATCTCCTGGGCAGAAGTTATCCATCTACACAGGGTTTACTTACCCTGTAAACTGAATTCAGGCATTCAACTGCATACGCCAACGTATCCCTAACAACTTGCTTACCAGAGCCAACAAACACATCAAATATATGGAATACACTGAGAGATGGTGCTGCTATGGCGACTGACCTGATTGATCATGCCAGTAGACGCGGCAACATTCTCTACTCCTTCCACGGTCGCCTGTGACACGTCGTTGGCCCCGGCAACGACCCCCTCGCCTACGATGTTCGCCTGGTCAGTAGTTCTGTTGGCCACTGGGATACGCAGGAAGAGGAGTTATGTACAGCCATGCAAGCACACACACACACACACACACACACACACACACATGCTCATATGCAAGCACACACAAACACACAGACACACACACACACACACTTACACACAGACACACACACATCACGCTCACTTGCAAGCACACACAAACACACACACACACAAACACGTACAGACACACACACTAACATACAGACACGCACAGACACACAGACACAGACACAGACACACACACACACACACACACACACACCTGTGTTTACTCCGGACACGACTCCCTCCTTTGTCTTGTTACCTGAGGAAGAGGAAGACGGCCAGGATGAATACATTGACAATGTCTCTGAACAGGGTGAGTATGGTGCTTGGTTTGTTTAATTCATGCTTGCATATTCATGAATAAACAGCATTAATAGTAACTCACAAGCCCCTCCCCTCCACTAAGCTATTAACATTATGATCCAAAACAGATTTAAATCTGGTTATATAATGTGTGTGGGGAATGAGGCATGGAGATAAATGGGTGAGAGACATGGATAGATAGAGATGGGCTTGTACAGAGAGAGAGAGAGAGCGAGAGAGAGAGAGAGAGAGAGAGAGAGAGAGAGAGAGAGAGAGAGAGAGAGAGAGAGAGAGAGAGAGAGAGAGAGAGAGAAAGAAAGAAAGACAAAGAGAGAGAGAGGATGGAAACGGAGCAATAGAGAGAGGTAGGTGGACTGGTAAAGAGAGAGAGGAGGTATTTTTTCTTTTTATACACTCTTAGTATTTACTATTCTACTTTTGGATATGTATATATATATTTGCATTTAACTTTTTATATTTGACTTAATAATGTATTTCGTTTGGCCAAAATTTTCACCTGCTTTGGCAATATAAACGTTTGTTTCCCATGCCAATAAAGCTTTTTTGAGTTGAATTAAATTGAATTGAGAGAGCTGGATGGAAATACAGAGATAGAGAGAGGTAGGTGGACTGATAGAAAGAAAGAGAGGGATAGAAACAGAGGGATAGAGGGTGGCGACAGAGATATCTCTCTTCTTCACTTGCCTGCAGGATAATCCTTCCACACTACAGCTGCTGTAACTGACGACAGCCTCTCTCTCTCTCTCTCTCTCACCCTCTCTCTCTCCCTCTCCTCCTCCTCTTCCCCCTCTCTCTGCACGCTCTCCGTGGTTCTCCTGCCACGTGACTGGCTACTGCAGTTGAGCTTCACGCTCACCCATTCTCCCCATCTAGTCTCTTCCTTTAGCACGCACACTCACACACACTCACCTGCACGCATGCATGCACATGGAACCACACCCACAACACCTGCATCCACAAAAGCACATGCACATGGAACCGCACACACACACACACACACACACTCACACAAATGTACCCATGCATACAAACTGGGATCCGTTGATGAAATGCACTCTATCTCTCTCTCTCTCTCTCTCTCTCACAGACTCACGCTCGCACACACAGGGATGACGCAGCGTCTTCTTCCTGTCTGAGTATCTGTTACTGTTTGGGTTCAACATAAATCTGCTATTTATACATGACATATAAATAAATAAATAAATAAATATATATATATATATATATATATATATATTGAACTCATAAAATAAGATATAATATAATAATACATTTTTATATTTGTCTTATACATTGCGTTGTAAAAGGCTGAATGTTTGAAAGGTAACCATGGGAAGTGCTGGTTGTGTTCTTTGACTGCCAAACGGGCAGTATACCGTTTTTTTTTTTTTATGTGTAAATAAATAATGTGTCCTACTTTCAGGTCTCCTGACCTGTGTAATGGATGTTACGGATAATGGAGCACACCCACATCCACCCACAAGCGTACAAGCCATGCACGCACACACATGCATGTATGTTCTACTCAATGTTCCTTTTTAGTTGTTCTCAAGGCGTGTGATTGTAACCAATGGTTAATCCATCCCTCCCATTGATTTTAACCGTTTTAAAGGGAGATCTTCCCTAATTGATGCTTTTTCTTTGAGGATGCCTGCCGCCTGTGTGTAATTTATTCTGCTCTCTTTTTCTGGTCTGGTCGCATGACAACCACAAGGCTGAACACTGTTCACTGCTGTTTATGACATAATACTCCCCTCCCCCCTCTGTCTCTGCCCTCCCTCTCCCTCTCTGTCTGATTCTCCATCTCTCTCTTCACATCTCTCTTTCGCTTCATCTTTATCGCTCTCCTTTCCTCACTGTTGTTCCTGCCTTCACCCATTTTTCTCCACCCTTGCCATCTGTTTCTTAATTTCTCCTTCAGTTCCTCCATCTTTTTTTATTGAGCGAGGTAATATCAGTAGGCTGTTGGTCGACGGAGCTGGTTGGTGATCAGCGCATCAACACACACACACACACACACACACACACCTATTCATGTGCACATACACAATTACATGCAGGGAATTGTACGATGGGGTTGTAGATTGCTGCAGTGCTAAACGGTTCCATAGCATAGGCCATTCCCCTCACCACACACACAGACATACACACGGACACTCACACACACATTGTGCCAGTGACTATCGCTCCATCAGCAGAGCTGGTTTAGTATAAGAGTGACACCTGACCACTGAGCTGACACATAGTGGCCACACCACACCACCACTGCATTCTCTCTATCTCTCGCTCTCTCTCACGCTCGCTCTCACCTTTCTCTTCCCCTATCTTCTGTCCCTCTCATCTCACCAATGTCTGCCTACAGGCCTAGCATTCTGGGTAACCTTGAAATGTGACGCACTCTGTACGCCACACACCACCGGTCAGGGCCTTGGTGGTGAAGTGCCTGGCTGGATCCCCCCCCCCCCCCCCATGCCCCACCCCATGCACCACACACGCACTCCTAATGAGAGGCCCGCTCTATCCCACCCCACCCCTGTCGCCTCCAGTCCTCCACCTTCCCCAACCGCCATTTTGTGTCGCAAAATAAAAAATGAATGCCAAAAATGAATGCCAACCCTCTGCCATCTACCTGTACCAACACACACACACACACACACACACACACGGACAGATTCCTAATTTCCTGAACTAATTCCATGACTCCTATCAGGCTTGCTATAGGGGTGTCAACTCTATCTTTCCATCTCTCTTTTCAATCAGTCAATCAATCACTCTCTCTCTACCCCCCCATGCCACACACCCACCCGCTGATTGCACCAGCCCTGCAGTGCTGCCACCCCCCCCCCCTCTTCTCCATCAAGAATCTTCGATCACCCCCCCCATACACACATTTTCTTCCCTCTTCCGCTCGTATCTTTCCGACGGACTACTCTCGTGGGACTTCACCCCCCCCCTCCCTCCCCACCCAGCTCTCCACAAAATGTCTCGACTTACAAGCCCGTAGGTTTCCGTCTGCATCGGAGGCGTCTCCCTCCGCAACTACGCAGGCGTTATGTGCTGCTGGTGGAGGTGGAGGTACATACCGACATACATCACCCCTTCTTTGGTCTTGGCTGCTGCCTCCTCCACGCCCGCCTTGGTCTTCTCCGCGGCGGCCACCACCCCCTCCTTGGCCATGGAGAACCCCTTCATGAATACATCCATCTTTTTTTAGGTAGACGACACTATTGGGCTCCCCTGCACCGGAAAACAAAAACGGGCCTAACTGACGAGGATGCTGTTGCCTGGTGCTCGGAGGGAGACCTATAGAGAGAGCGGAAGAGAGATGGCGATGGACGGTGGATGTATCTGCGAGGGAGCGAGAGAGAGAGCGCGCGAGAGAGAGAGAGCGTGTGTGTGTGTAAGAGAGACTGTGTGTGAATGTGCGTGAATGTGTGTGCAAGGCTCCTCCTCCCTGCAACGGTGACCAAAAAGGACTGCACGACAGGACGAGAGGGCGAGCAGACTGAGGGAGAGCGAGACAGAGGGAGACAGTGGCTGAATGAGCAAGAGAGTGCGTGAGGGGGGGGGGATAAAGAGAGATAGAGCTAGAGAAAGGAAGGGGGGTTGCCGTGTAGTGCTGCGATGGAGTGGAGGAGAGGCTTAAAGACGAAGCCGACTGGATGCTGCAGCATTTTTAAATCATGCTGCAGACTACGACACCCCCACCTGCTCTTGCTCCCGCCCCCCTTGTGCTCCCGTGATCACTCAATCCCAGTGAAACCTCCGGCGTTTTGCATATTAGATTAGCGCACTTTATCTCTCATCTACACGCAGACCTAGATACTATTTACAGGACATCCCACTGTGACACTATTGCTGGTCCTTGATGATGGAAACAAGGGTTCTACAGCACACATCTTAAGATATTGGGTATCATGTTTTTTTGTATTGCATAATTTATCCCCTTAAGATTGGTTAGCATGCGATTGGTGTTGTATCATTTATCCCCTGTAATGTCGTTTCACAACGTGCTGCCAGAAAACAGTGTCTGTCCCTTTTCCCTTTCCGTTGAAAGGACAGACGACGCCATCAACAGCCATTTTCCAGCGCTGAAGATTGGAGAAAATGCACTGTCATCGTACCCAGAGTGAGTCAGAGTGAGTCAGTCCCCCCCCCCCCCCCCCCCCCCCCCCCCCCCTCTTTTTGCTCACTCAGCAGCAAATATTCCTGTATGGGACCATGCTAAATCATATGGCAGCGGCTGCATTTCAGCACCTCAAACGCGGTTATATTTAGATCAAATTTGGGAGACAGGGGGTTCAGGAGACATTTCACCAATATCTCCAGACAACCCAATACGCATTTATAATTACATAATAGCCACGAAGCCAATAAAATAAAACCTGAGGTTTATTGTATAAGAAATTTGAATCATTTGGACATTATGTTCACCGTTCACTTTTGTGTTGAAGCGCGTGCCAGGTGCTTCACTGGAGTGAGGCTGCCCCCTAGTGGTATCTGCAGATATGGTCACACGATGACACAGCACTATTATTGTACTGTACCCAAATAATAGTGGTTTTCCCACCAATTTGCATCCATATTTTTTACATTACATTGGACTGACTAGATTGGAAATAATGTGCCCAATCATAACACATTATGATAACTTATAATTGTATTCCATTAATGAATATTTGGTCCATGATTACCTAAATGAAAGACCTACTAATGGTAAGGCACTTAAAAAATGTATAAATCATACTATCATTGTGTGACTGATAAGCAATGACATTCGCTTTGCACAACCTGTTATTTAAGAACAATTGTATTCTGTGCTTATTAAGGAGACATAGCTGTTGGACAAAGGTGGTTGCTATTGGTGATTCAATTTATTATCAAATAGTTTAATCGTATGGTTTAAATAGTATGGAATCCAAACACTCTGAGTGTTTTGATTCTATAACTACATCTTTGTTGTTTCAGACAAGTTTATTTTCAATCCATGTCATATTTTTGTGTGCATTTCTTTGTTGTACAAAAGTCAGATGGTGGCTGTCCATTACAGCTACTAGCTGATGAGAGTTGAGGTGTGACTGTTTTGACATATAAGACTGTTAAGGCACAGCTTTATCCAGTCATGTGTTGTTTAGTTCATCGTAACTAACATCTGTTAAAGGCTTACAAAAAAATGTCATTATAAAGGGTACCCACAGCATCAATTATTTCCATATAGAGGGATAGTCTTTAGTATTCCAGATAATTTCACACAATCTCTGAACACACACACACACACACACACACACACACACACACACACACACACACACACACACACACACACACATACACACATACACACACAGGTTGATTAATCAGACCCATATAGTTTAGAGAAAGAATTTATTCACATTGATGTCAGTACATTTTGTTGGTATTTTTATACACCTTTTTTGCACACATGGTGAAGTAAGCTTTTTATTCAGTTCTTTTTTCATTTGATATAGGCTCTTCAGTAGATATAGCTCGCATCCAACATGTTAGTGCATGTGTTTTGTACATGGCGGTACATAAAGGTATACAGTTAACGTTTTCTTACAATTTCACTTTTTGTACAGTTTTTTTCAAAACAAATCCCCACAGCCAGACAGAAACCCCCAAAAATAAAGAAATAAAGAAAAACAAAATAAAGAAAATAGATGAGTCACTAAATCTCTGTTGCATCTTAGCACTAGGAAGATACAATTGGACAGGTAGGGGTCATCGTTTTTCGTACATATCTCTTTCAAAAACAGGGCCAGACAGAAACAAAACAAAAAGAAAGAAAATAACAGAAAACAGTCACAAAAAGCTTCAGGTTTTAGCGCTATCGATAGTCACAACAGACAGGTACTGGTAACACTGAGTTTTATTAACAGATGAACAACGACAAGAACACTCACGCTAACAGTTAATAATCTTGCATTCTACTAATCTAACAGAGCTACCATGCTAACTCTCATTCCTCAGGAGTTGCCTACACTCCTGTTTTGTTTCCTACTCTATTCCATCATTTCCACTCGATATTTTCTTCTTTTCCTTGATTCGTCTTTCCATCGTTATCCAGGTGCGTTTTTTCTTCTGCGTTCACTTTCCTACGGCGACCACCATCTTAATGGATGTTAAGGATCTGTGCAGACAGTCCGTTGTGCCAGTTCTTCAGCTTGGCAAAGCGGGGCCCCTTCACCTCATGCTCGAACTTCTCTCTAATTAGTGGGTATGGGGAAGGAGGTTAAAAGGTCGATAGACAGTTTTGAGAAACACATTTTGGCATTACATCATCGCCACTAGACAAAGGCCCATAGCAGTATTAGCAGCAGTAGTAGTACACATGATGTATATTTTATTTTACTATTAGGAATGTAGACAAAATACTGGGATCTTCAGATTACTGGACCTGAACCAGCTCTTTACATGTCTTACCTCGATCTCAGCAGGGCCTCCTCATCTGGGTCTTGCACTATACAGAGAGAGAGAGAGAGAGAGAGAGAGAGAGAGAGAGAGAGAGAGAGAGAGAGAGAGAGAGAGAGAGAGAGAGAGAGAGAGAGAGACATCAGTGAGCACCAATGAAATCTGCTCAGTTTACGTAAGGTAAGCTTAAGTAAGGTTGAAGAGACACAAAAACACATAGGAATGAATGAGGAGATAAAGGAACGGAGGGAGGAAGGACAGATGGAGGGAGGTAAGAAAGGAAGGAAGGGAAGGAGAGAGCGAGAGGAGATCAAAAAGAGGTAGGGAGGGGGGATTGAGAAAAAAAGCTGTTAGGTAGGAATGATGGACAGGTAAAGATGAATGAAAGAAAGACAAAAAGAAAGACATTTTTAAAGAAATATACAAATGAAAAAATGAATGTAGGTGGGGAGGGGGTAAGAAAGCCAAAAGACGGTTGGTAGAAGATAAATGAGAGAAAATAAAGAGGATGAAAGATATGGAGCTTACTGTATTCGGTGCCTGTGATGTGGGCCAGCATCCGGAAGCTCTTGGACTGCAGGTTGGCGGCGCGGCGAGCCCAGTCGGCCATCTCCTCATTGCGGGCGTCTGGCCTGATGACGGCCTGGTACACTGGGGAGGCACAGTCTATCACTGGGTCTTTGACAGGCAGCGCTCCTCTGGAGGACCAACACAAAGAGCCTTTAGACAAACTGTGCTAGGGATGTTGTTTGTGTTTGTGTTCAAAATTTGGTTCTGGCACAATTGCACATGCATGTTTGTATGTTTGAATTAAGACAATTTAAACCAAAAAAAACATTAATTTCATTATAGTTGTGTAGTTTTTAGTTGCTTGTTTTATTTAATTCTTTTAAACGTTAGGACTATTTTGTGTTTGTAGCACCCTCTACTGGCCATGGATAGCACATACCCATACAGTAACAGGGTGTCTACTAATATTTGTTGGTTGTTAGTATAGTGAGATATAGTTGTTAGTTTGACTGTGAACTATGGAGGGATACTCAGAACATTAAATTCCATGATGTTCTATTTTAATCACC